>JAVBHU010000597.1:0-18639 GCA_034768395.1 Linum lewisii | reverse complement strand
TTCTCGCACTTGCATCATCTACTGTTCCTGGTGTGGCTGCTGGGACTGATTTCCCGACTCCCCCCCCCCCCCCCCCCCCGGCTGCTGCCCTGTTCTCTTTCTCCTCTCCTCCTGACCGAAGCCAACTTCCTCTTGTCTTTCACAGCGTTTTACTTCTTTTATACTAAACAATTCCCCTTTTGATAATCCATCCACCACGTTGATGATCATTGGCCCAATTTAATGAAATCACCCTTGTTAATTGCCTTGGCCAGATTAATCAAATTGTTCATTTGAGAATGATAATGGTGAGCTGATTTAAGCACTTCCCACTTTCTAATTAATCAAGCTTAATAAGATGTGGGTGGCTTTGTCATGATCAGGAGATTTGTGTGCCAACTCACACAAACTGCTTTTGGATTATTGTTCTGAAACGTGTCTTTCATCGTCTTGTGTCATCTTCGTTTCGATCTTTAATATCTTATATCACCTGAAATGCATAAAAAATATGCAAAATAACGTAAAATGACCCAAAGGCCAAGGGAGAATAAAACACATACAAAACACCATCAATCATGCAAATAACATAACAAAAATGTCGTCTAATGAGGGACTGAATGCACCATTATTTGGGTGCATCGGTAAGCTTCTTCCAGTTATAGTATTTCAAATAACAATATCAAGCACAAATCATAATATCTCATATCATATTCCTCATATCACATTTTCACCAATTCCATCACCTTCCATCCAAATTCCCATCCTAAAACTCATCATCCATCATAACCACAATCCATAGACCATCAACACACACAACAATCACATATTACTAAGGTGATTGCTAGCATCACTGACCACCCTCCTACAGAAACAATGGGAAACATGTGTAGTTTCTAGCGAGGGTCTAACATCACCCACATGTCCATTTCATAGTATCCAAGATGATCCTTCAATGAGGCCATTCTCCTACAACAATAAATATACAGAGAAATTGTATATTATAACAACAAGAACCACATTCTCCTAACTCTCTCATCTATCTAGAGTCTAACCATTTCATTTACTTATAAGCACAACAAAAACCACATCACATCAATCAATCCAAGTACATAAAATCTAAATTGATTACTTCCACTTCTTTTTTATTTTTTGAATTGGTCAAAATTTCATTCATCAAATCATGTGGAATAACGGTACAAGAAAGAAAAACTATAGAAGACTATACAAAGCTAAGCTAAGCCAAAGCCTAAATTATATTAACAATTTCAGCGCTATGCTTATGCCCTATAGCGAAAGTGCCAAGCTCCTCCTTAATGTCATCACTCAAACAAGCAGCAGAGGGTACTGGACTTTGCTAAAAAATCTTACCACGTCTCACCATCCAGATCCTTCATATAACTATCCTCCACAACAACCGCTTAGCACTAGTTGTGACAGAATCCCTCCATCTCCTCATTCTAGCAATAGTAGACTCCACATTGAATCCTTTTATCTCCGGGATATGCATATCCATCACCTGCTGCACATAAGAACATTCCCCAAAAAAATGATCATAAGTCTCCTCAGCATCCTGGCAAAGCACACACTCCGTGCTGACTACCTGGTTCCATTTAATGACTCTGTCGACTATCATAACTCTCTTCGATACTATCAACCAGGCCACCATTGATCGTTTGGGATATTGAACCTGTTCCGCTATTATCGCCTGGAACAATGAGGGGGCCGACCCGGTCGCCTAGGTGACTCCGAATCGCCTCGCAATAAGAATGTGAGGGTAGTAATCAGAACAAAGGGGTGGGGAATGAAATGGACGATGATGTAACAGAGCGTACCTAGGATTGCTCCCAGAATTTGGTCGTGTCCGCAGTCTGCTCATTCCTTCTGTATTTATAGCCTGTCAGGTCTGCCAAGGCCGTTAGGCAATGGTACGGCGCCTAGCAGATCGCACCACGTGTCGCCGAATCTAGACCATCGCTTGGTGAAGACGAAACCTCTAGGATTGCTCCACGTGTCCTTCTAGGGTTTTCTCAGATGATCAGCGTGACGGCGCCTTAGGACTTTCCCTGGGCCTCGGTTGGGCCCACCCTCAAGCGATCCACAGATCTCCTAGCTAGTCAACCCTCGCCTGAGGCGTTGACTGCTCCTTGGGCCGTGTCTGGCCCACTCTTCATAGCACCTTTCGAGACTTTACATACGGTCAATCCTCGCCTGGGGCGTTGACCCACTTTTAGGTGGACCGCTTCGCCTATCGGGCCGACTCGACCCAGGGTGGCCCATCATGAGCCCCTAGTCCGCCTGTGTGTCTTATCGCCCAGCACACAAGCGGACTATTCGTATTCCGTCGCTTACCGCGTTCCTGAGGAACCCTACCTTCGCCGTTTCCGATGGGTCTTCCAGTCTTTTCCCTTCGCGCTAGCCCCCTAGCTCCATCATTGCCTACGAGGTAGCCCCCTTTTATATTCTTTGCCACGTCCCGTCTGCCCAATCGTCTTCCTTCCTGTCTTGCGTCTCTCAGACGCTTTCCCTTTTTCCAATGCCAGCCTCTCTCCTCGTCTTTTCAACTACCGCGACGTTTCTCTTTCCGATGCAAGTCACTCAAACGTCTCCGCTATTCCTTTATAAGACACCCCACTCCTACTTCTGATTTCTCCTCTTCTCTCTACCATCCAACTCCCTTTTTGCTTCCTGCCTCCCTTTCTGGTAATCCACGCTTCCCCTGCTTTTTCTTTACTTCCTTCGGCCTTTCTCTCTCTCCAGATGTCCGACGATCTTGAGTATCTCCTCAGTTGCCCCGGTAAGCCTCCACTTCTTGCTTGAATCTTTCTCTTCTCACCTTCTTTTCTTCTTTACGCCCTTCTAGCTTTCTTCCTCTAGTAAAGTCCTCTGTATATTAGGGCCTCCATGGCTTCCTCTATTGATTCAGAAAAAACTGCCTCTAATTCGTCACTTGACGACTCCCAGAATTCCCCCGATCCTTCAGAGCCCCGAGAATGGGGCATGCATCAATTTGGCTTTATCCCTGGCTTTCGCTCTTGGTCTGTAGACATGTCAGCCCCTATTTCCAACCAAGGCTATACCGTTCTAGCCTGGAAAGATATGTGGTATGACGGCATCGGACGAGACCGTTACGTTATTGGGCCAGGCTACTTTCCTTACCTTTCTGCCACTACCATCTGCTCTTTCCTTCCTAAGCTTTCTCTCCCAACTCACTGGGATTTTGCTGCTCCTTCTTATTTATCGACCATTGGGAATTGCCCTGAAGGCTGGCACGGAGTGTGGTCAGAAAGTTTTTCCAACGGCTTGCGCCTTCCCCCTCTCCTTTTGTTGTATCATTGTTTCAAAGCCTAAAAGCCTCTCTTGGCGCCTATACCGCAACCTCGTGGTCTGTCATAGCCAGCTTCGAGGTGTCCTGCCAACGTGAGAAGATTACTCCTACCCTTCGCCTTTTTTCCCTTTTGTATAGCGCTAAACGTAACACCAACGGCCTCAGTTTTGTAAAGCGAGGTGCGTATAGAGATGTGGGGATGCGAAGAACAGTAAAGCCGCACCCCACATGGTACCATGCCTTTTTTTATTTCAAACCCTCGCCCGAAGATACCTGGGCGACGGCCCTTCCCTCTTACTGGTCGCAAGGCGACACAAATAACTTTCCGAGTGGTCGCTCAATCACGGCGCTCGAGCGACATCTCCTGTCGCTTATCAACAGGGAAAACTTCAACTTGAATGACCCTCTCGTCCTAAAACAAGTCCTGGCGACGCTGCCCGGAGGTAGATGGGGTTGTTCTCCCTTGCTAGACTTGCGCCATGTCACCATTTTTGTTTATTCTGACCTTGGCTTCTTCCCTTTTGCAGGAATGACGGACATTTCCAACGTGCTAATCAGCACGTCAGCTCGTGGATCTATATCCACCACTCAACCACAGCGTGAGCCTCCTCCCGCAGTTGAGCTTCCCCCACCCTCTCCCGGGAAAGGAAAAAAGCGAGGGGCCCGCCGCTCTCGCGGAAAGAAATCGTCGCCTGTGCCGAAAATCTCCAAGCGACACAAGCCCTCCTCCGCTGGAGCGCCTGACCCAAGCGTTGTTGAGGAGGACATCCTTGTTGAGCAAATAGTGCCACCACCGATGGCTATCCTTAACGAGCCCTCGGAGCCGTCTACCGCCGAGCCTATCCCCGCGGAGCCCCAAGATGCTACTCCTGAGTCTCCCCCTCGACGCCCCGGAAAAGAGACTGCGGAGCGGGAGTCCATTACTTTCATCCAGGATGACTCACCCCCGTCGCCTCACAACGACGAGGAGGCTCGCCGCGTTTTATCCCATCGCGTCCTGACCGACTTTTTGGCGCCCAGTTACGAGAAACCAGAAGGCTACTTTCCAGTTGTCTATCCCCAGCGATCACAGCTTTCAGCTGACGTGGCCCGGGATATCGCAGAGGAGCTGACCTCTGGAGTTCTCAAGGGCCTGGATGATGTGAAGGTTGGCGACTTCCATCCCGCGATGGGGAACGTGTATGTGAAGCATCATGAGGTATTTGCCTTAATCGAACCTCCTCTTTCTTTCATGTCTTGGCGTTAACTGTTGACGATTCAGCCATCCATTGCCTTCTAACATGTATGGCTCTTCCATTTGTCCAGATGTTGCTGGCATTGAGCATTGCTGACAAGTCACGTGACTTGTTGATGCGCAAGGCTCGTGAGCTGCGCGACGATCATGCAGCTCTTCAGCGCCGCCTGGACACCGAAGAAGTAAGCAAAACACTTCGCTAGTGATGACGATGATGCTTTATTTCTTCTGTCATTGCGTTTTTGTTGTATTATATATATATATTTGTTTTACCATTTTTGTTTCATATCTTTCAGTCTGATCATCAAGCTACCAGGAACGAGCTTAGTCGCCTGACAGAGGCATACTCTCAGCTTGAGCAGAAACTAAGCGAGGCCTCTGCTTCCGTGGAACGCCTGACCCAAGACTTGGAGAAGAGCCGGGCCACTATTACTAGCTTGGCGAGGAGCCTGTCTGAGGCAAAAGAAGCTGCTGCTTCGTCCGCCAAGAAACTCCAGGACCAAGATGTCCTTCAGAAGCAGATTCGAGCCCTGACAAAGGAGAGAGATGCCGCCCTTACTGCGCGGAACCAAGCAGCTGAGGAGAGGGATAAGGCGAAGGAGCTAGCTGAAACAATGACAGCGGAGAGGGATCGCTCTTTGAGAATCAAGGAGGAGACCGAGGCACTTAGCGCTCGGCAGTACATGACTGCTGTGTCGCTGATCCGAAGGTCCATCCCTGTGATCCTGACTGCCATTCGCCAGAAATTCGTCGCCGTTGTTGGGCCTACCCCTCCCTTCGTTCGACGTGAATTTCTCACGGCGTCCTTCAGGGCTGTGAATCGCTTGCTGAATGGTGTGCCCGATCCCAATACTGACGTCGACCCTGAGTACATCAGTGTGATGAAGGAAGTCCAGGCGGCGGATCAGGAGTATATAGCGGCTGAGAAGGCCAGAAGGGCTCGGGCCAAGACTGAGGCAGCCGCAAAGGCGAAGGCAGATGGTGGTAGAGGGGAAAAGGTGTTTGAAAAGAGCTTGGCATCCTCCCAAGGCGATCATGGGCAAAGCTCGGGGCAAGGGAAAAAATAAATGATGATTGTACTCCTTTTCTCTTTTGTTTTGTATTTGTAAGACAAGCTGTCTG
This sequence comes from Linum lewisii, assembly GCA_034768395.1. Classification (NCBI taxonomy): domain Eukaryota; kingdom Viridiplantae; phylum Streptophyta; class Magnoliopsida; order Malpighiales; family Linaceae; genus Linum; species Linum lewisii. Next base: position 12,979 of record JAVBHU010000597.1, on the reverse strand, counting down.
TGAACTGGGTAAGCGCCCTTTTATTTCGCCCTTATCTTATAAGGGAGGCTCGTAAGCGATTGTTTTGAAAGCCTTAGCGCGATTGGTGTTTGCTAATGAGCGATGTTTTGCCTTTAGGCGATGTCGGTCTCTTTAGGCCTTAGCGAAATTTGAAACTTAGGCCTCGTAGGCGAGATGAATCCATGTCGACGGGAATTTTGTGGCGATTAAGCTACTTTTAAACTTGTAAGCTTTAGGTAATATCGATGGCGATGGATAAATGATAAAATAAGTCATCCAGCGATACAGCTATCGGACGCCTTTCTTTCATTAACTAGGGAAACGAAAAACCATACATGCTTCTAGGCGACTACTCATGGTACTTGCGGAGGTGCATCGCATTCCAGGTCCGAGGGATCTTTGTTCCGTCCAGCCTGGCTAGCTTGAAAGTGTTTGCTCCCATGACCTTTCTTATTTGAAATGGTCCTTCCCATCCAGGGTCAAGCTTCGCGGCTCCCGCAGATGGCCTAAAGATCTTTCGTAGTACTAGATCACCCAACTTGATGTGATGTGGCCTTAACTTTTTGTTGTATCGCCTGGCTAGCATCTCCTTTTCCGCGATTAACCTCATCTGGGCGACCTCGCGCTTCTCTTCTACCATATCGAGGCTATGGACAAGGTTTTGCTCATTTTCCTCTGGGTTGTAGCTATCCAAACGGACGGAAGGTATTGTTATTTCCACCGGAAGGACCGCCTCTGATCCATAGGTCAATGTGTAAGGCGATTCCCCTGTTGACGTTTTGTAAATCGTTCTATGTGCCCACAGTACATGATCGAGCTCCTCCACCCATGTGCCTTTTTTGCCTTCGATCCGTCGCTTTAATCCCCGCAATATAAGTTTGTTTGCCGCTTCAGCTTGCCCGTTGGCCTGTGGGTAAGCAACCGAGGCGAATCGGAGGAGGATTTTGTATTCTTGGCAGTATGCTTGAAAGCTCTGGCAATCAAATTGGGTGCCATGGTCACATATAATGCTGTGAGGAATGCTGAATCGTGAGATGATATGTTTGAATGTGAACTTCTCAATCTGCTTGGCTGTGATGCTGGCCGTCGCTTCGGCCTCAATCCATTTTGTAAAATAGTCTATGGCCACAATCAAGTACTTCCGCTTTCCAGAGGCTTCAGGAAAAGGTCCTAAAATATCCATTCCCCACTGAGCGAAAGGCCACGGGCTGACAATCGCCTGCAAAGCGGTGGAAGGCAACTTATGAAAATCGGCATATTCTTGACACTTGTGACATTTTTTAACCAACTCCGTCGCCTCTCGTCGCATCGTCGGCCAGTAATAACCTTGGTATAATAGGTTCTTCTCCAGACTTTTAGAGCCTAAGTGTGTCCCGCAGACTCCCAGGTGTACTTCCCGGAGGCTATAATCAGCGTCCACTGGTCCGAGGCATCTTAAATAAGGACCTGCGGCAGACTTTCTGTACAGATCGTCGCCTATTAAAGTGCATCTGCTGGCTCGCCTCCTTGCTTTTGTAGCCATCGCCTGATCCTCCGGGACTGTTCCATCTTTGAGGAACTTAATAATGGGAGTGCGCCAATCGTCTTGTGCGCCTTCATCATTCTGAGACCCGTCAATCTGGAAGCAGGTGTTTAGCTTCACCTCTTTCTCCACCGTCACCATTCTTGCTTCGTCGAAATCAACCGCCGTGGCTAGTTTTGATAGCGCATCAGCGTGGCAATTCTCCTCTCGGGCGATTTGCAAGATGTCTACTCTAGTAAAATCTGCCAGGGCTAGCTTTATCTCATCAAAGTATGGCATTAAAGACTCCTCTTTAATTTCAAATTCCCCATTTAACTGGTTGACCACAACTGCTGAGTCAGAAAAAATTTTCACATATTTGACCCCCATACTTCTTGCAATCCTGAGTCCTGCTTCCATCGCCCCGATATTCGGCAGCGTTGTTGGTTCTAGGCGACGCGAAGCGTAGGGCGACTTCGTGGATAGCTCCTTCTGGGCTTTTTAGTACTATGCCGGCTCCCGAACCATTTTTACTGGAGGCACCATCCGTAAAAAGTGTCCAAGTTTGGCTCTCTCCACTGTCTTCCTGCACTGCCCCTTCTACTATAAAATCAGCGAGAACCTGTGCTTTGATTGCCGTTCTTGGTTTGTACCGGATGTCATATTCGCTGAGCTCAATGGCCCACTTTGCAAGTCGCCCAGCCACGCTCATTGCCCGCAAAGCATTTTGTATTGGCAGGTTGGTTAATACTGTTATGGTATGAGCCTGAAAGTATGGTCGGAGCTTTCGTGCCGCGCAGACCACAGCATAGGCCATCTTCTCGATGGCAGGGTACCGAGTTTCAGCGTCGACCAACGTTTTACTTGTGTAAAAAATGGGCTGGTCGCTTCGCTCCTCCCGTCGTACTAACACCGCGCTTACCGTTGTTGGTGATATCGCTATGTACATGAATAACTCATCGCCTTCCTTGGGTGAGGCCAGCACTGGAGGAGTGACTAAGAATCGTTTGAGTTCTTCAAATGCCTTATCACACTTATCATTCCAGGCGAATTTTGACGCGTTTTTCAAAATAGAGAAAAATGGAGCGCATCGCTCTGCCGCCTTTGGAATGAACCGATTGATAGCCGTTATTCTTCCGGCTAGAACTTGTACTTCTTTAACTGTTTTGGGTGGTGCCATGGCGGAGATGGCCTCCAATTGTGCTGGGTTCGCCTCTATTCCTCGTCGAGTGACCAAGTACCCTAGAAATTTGCCTGATGTAGCTCCAAAAACACACTTCTGTGGGTTTAATCGCAACGCGAAGCGTTGTAATGTTTCAAACGTTTCTTTTAAGTCGCCTAGATGATCGTCGCTCTTCTTGCTTTTTACCAGAAGATCGTCCACATATGCTTCCAAGTTACGCCCTCGTTGCCTAGTGAAAACCATATCTATCATTCTTTGGTAAGTTGCTCCTGCATTTTTGAGACCGAAGGGCATAACCTTATAGCAATAGTTCGCCGTAGGAGTCATGAACGCCGTTTTCTCCTGATCCTCTTCATTGAGTGGTATCTGGTGGTACCCAGAAAACATGTCGAGAAAAGACAACACTTCGTTATTTGCTGTGGCGTCGACCAACTGCTCAATATTCGGGAGTGGATAAGCGTCCTTTGGACAGGCGTCGTTTAGATTTGTGAAGTCGACACACATCCTCCATGCCCCCGATGATTTTTTAACCAGAACCACATTTGACAGCCACTCCGGGTATTGAACCTCCTTGATAAAGCCTGCCTCCAGCAATTTGTCTATCTCTTTTGTGACGGCTATCTGTCGCTCTCGGCAGATATTTCTCCTCTTCTGTTGCACAGGGCGGCAGCTTTTGTCGATGGATAGGCAGTGCTTTACAATCGCTGGGTCTATTCCAGGCATGTCACTGGGATGCCATGCAAATAGGTGTGAATATTGCCTGATTAGTGTCATCATCGCCTGCTTGGCCTCTTGGCTTAAGTAAGTCGACAGCCTTACTGTTCTCTCTTCATCGCCTTCCCACAGAGCGACAGGGACGTCAGATTCTGCTGACTGTATTCTTTCTCTATTCTCCGTTCCCCCCTCCAGGTCGATTTTGTAACATGCTCCTTTCGTCGCTGCCCGATAGCATCGCCTAGCTACCTCCGGGTGTCCCCACGCGACTCCAACGCCGTCCTTGGTGACGAACTTCAGCGCCTGATATACTGGTGAAGAGATAGCCTGGAAAGCAGCAAGCGCCGGTCGCCCCAGAATCATATTGTACGAGGACCGACAATCCAGCACATGGAAATCTATGGACTGCACCGCCTTGATCTGCTCATCGCCTATCATGACCTGTAAGGTAATGATTCCTTTGATGGGCACCTGATGGCCAGAAAAACCTGTAATAGTTGTCTTTGTCGGTCTCAGGCTCGAAATGGGGAGTTTCATCTGTTGGAAAAGTTCCCAGAACAGGATATCAGCTGAACTGCCTTCATCTACCATTACCCGCTCCACTCTACTCCGGAGTGTTACGATCTGAATCACCATTGCCTCCAGGCTGGGCCCTCCTCTTTTAATTACATCATCCTCTGTGAACATGATGGGAGACCGTCGCCCCTCATTGTTTATGATCAACACCTCCTTACAATCGCTTGACTGCGTTTTTGTCGGACAACTTTCTCCTCCGAAAATAGTTTGATAGACCTTCGTGACTTCTTCTGTATCATTTGCCTTTTTGGTCGCATCGCCCTGCGTTTCTTGCAATCGGGCGAAAACTGTTTTTCTAGGTTGGTTACCTGGGACTGGGCTATCTTCTTTATTGTTTGAACTCCTTTCTTTTCGCTTGGTCTGGAGAATAAAGTCTTTTAGGCGACCCTCCTTAATCCATCGCTCAATTTCATTTTTGAGTTGCCGACACTCTTCTGTGGTGTGACCGTGCGAATCATGAAAGTTGCAAAACTTCCGGGGGTTACGCTGCTCAGGGTCGCCTCGCAGCGGTTCGGGCCACTGAATGTGCTGATCCTTGTGCTGCATGTACAGGAATACCTCTTTTCGGGATCGATTGAGCGGAGTGTATTCCTGATACGTGCGTCTATCATTGTTTCTCCTGTCGTCCCGATACTCCCTTCTTTCAGGAGATCGCTCCGTTCTTTGCCACCGTCCTCGCTGTCAGCGCCGTCACGCGACGCATCCGCCTGTCCGTCTTTTCTTCCCTTTCGGCTGTCGCTTCCTCCAATCTCCGCTAACTGCTCCTCGATGAGAATGATACTATTTATTCTGGCTTCTAAGTTGGACAGAGTAGTAGGCTTTTTCTTTACTAACGCCTCCTTCAGTCGCCTATTGTGCGTCGCCTGGATCATACTTGCAGTAGCGATGTCTAAGGTCACGTCTCTAACGGACTGTACTGTGCTGATCCACCTCTCAAAGAAATCTCTTAGCGACTCCTCCGGCCATTGTCGCAAGTTAACCAGGACCTGTACTGGGACCTTTCGGTGTCGCCTACTCTCATACTTCATCAGAAAAACCCTGGCAAACTCATCCCATGTGTGAATAATTCCTTCTGGTAAGCTCATGTACCATTCTCTTGCTGCTCCTCCTAAAGTGGCTGGGTAGGCTCTGCAAAATGCTGCATCGCTGGCGCCCTGCATCTGCATGGCGATTTGAAAATTTTGCAGGTGCTCTTCAGGATCGCCCAATCCCAAATATTTCTCCATGTTTGGTGGGACCAGGCCAACTGGTAGCGTTTCGGCGAAGATGGCCCTTGCCAGAGGCTGCCGGATGACCCTTTGTTCGACTCCGGTCTCGACTAGCGGTCGAAATGCCCGTAGCATTTCCGCGTGGGTGTCGTTGTCCGGGACCTGTACGTTCTGAGCTTTGGGTGTCTTTGCTTGCTGAGCGATAACCGTTTTTAACAACTGAGTAAGTTCCAAATTCTGCTTTTCCAAAACTTGAAAACGCTGTTCAAGGACTTTGTACGCTTCTGTGTTTGGTGCTTCCTCCTGTAGCACGCCCTTTCCTCTGGTGTCACGAGGAACATATGAGGAGTCGGTGTCTGTGTCTCTAGGCACTCTCTTCCTCCAAATCGTCTCTCAAGTTTCTACCCTCCAGTGGTATGCTTTGGGCCCCTGGATTCACGTATTTTAATGGTGTTTCCTCCGTCCCTCCTTCAGGCCTTACAGTCGACGCTTCTCCTCTTATCATTCTTCCGATCTTCCCCTGCTCCATTGCTCAGCTTCCTCAGTTCTTGATTAGTCCCCTATCTGGCGCGCCAATTGTTCCGCTATTATCGCCTGGAACAATGAGGGGGCCGACCCGGTCGCCTAGGTGACTCCGAATCGCCTCGCAATAAGAATGTGAGGGTAGTAATCAGAACAAAGGGGTGAGGGAATGAAATGGACGATGATGTAACAGAGCGTACCTAGGGATTGCTCCAGAATTTGGTCGTGTCCGCAGTCTGCTCATTCCTTCTGTATTTATAGCCTGTCAGGTCTGCCAAGGCCGTTAGGCAATGGTACGGCGCCTAGCAGATCGCACCACGTGTCGCCGAATCTAGACCATCGCTTGGTGAAGACGAAACCTCTAGGATTGCTCCACGTGTCCTTCTAGGGTTTTCTCAGATGATCAGCGTGACGGCGCCTTAGGACTTTCCCTGGGCCTCGGTTGGGCCCACCCTCAAGCGATCCACAGATCTCCTAGCTAGTCAACCCTCGCCTGAGGCGTTGACTGCTCCTTGGGCCGTGTCTGGCCCACTCTTCATAGCAACTTTCGAGACTTTACATACGGTCAATCCTCGCCTGGGGCGTTGACCCACTTTTAGGTGGACCGCTTCGCCTATCGGGCCGACTCGACCCAGGGTGGCCCATCAGATATGCGTCTTCATCTTATCTCTCAACTTTAAGAGCTTCTTCCAATGCCAAGAACCTGTGACTGAAGAAGTCTCCTAAAGGCTTTTCCTCTTCAGCCTGTACTTCCCTATCCATGCTACCCACAATGACCCTGAATGGAGAATTAGTTGCCAGAGGTGCTTAATCACATTTGTTGTATTCCAGCTCCTGAAATCTCGTCATCCAACACCCCCTATCATTTTGGTCGTGTAATTAAGTTCCAAGTAACCTTTCCTTCATCCAGTTTACCCCATAGGAATCTGTTGCACAAAGCCTCAATATCCTTGATGAGAGCAGAAGGGAGAACAAAGGCACTCATCCAGTATTGGAGTATGCCACCAACTATTGAGTCAATAAGCTGAAGCTTTCATGCACATGAAAGTTTCTTTGATTTTTAGTCTGTACTTCGAGCTGTAATCTTATCAAAGAGAACTTTGCAATCACTTCTCCTAAGTTTCTCAGTGGTTAATGGGATTCCAAGATATCTAAAGGGTAGGGAGCCTTTGCAGAAGCCTGAAGCAGCTACAATAGCATGTTCATCTTCATCACTAACACCAGCCAAATAAATTTGGCTTTTCTCTGAATTAAATTGTAGTCCAGAAAGAATATGGAATTTCTCCAGAATCTGAGTGACTGCACTTACTGCTTCACATTTTGCCTTAGTAAAAACTAGTAGATCATCAACAAAGCTCAGGTGGGTCAGCACAATACCTTTACACTAGGGATGAAGAGCATACACCTTATCATCAACTGCCTTACCAAATAAACCACTCAAAACCTCCATTGACATCACAAAAGGAAGGGAGAGATAGGATCTCCCTGCCTAAATCTCCTCTTTGCTGGGAAGTAACCCTCCAGAGTACCATTTACATTCACAGAAATTCTCGAGGCATCTAGGCAAGCAGCCACCCATTTCACAAACAGATCTGGAATCTTTATGGTTTTCATAACATTCAAATGAAATGCCATTCAACTGAGTCGAAGGCTTTCATTAGGTCTATCTAAATGACACATCTGGGTGAAATTTTCTTACTTCTGTAGGTACTGAGCATTTCATGTGCTAGTAGGATTCCATCACCTAGATTACTTCCATTTTCAATCACTCAATTTCATTAAGATCCCTTATTTTCATATTGAGTCGTGTTGTAAGTCGAGTCCTCATGTCATAATCATAACCTATCAACAAAGGGCCCTTACCTTAGCGTAATTTGAAGACTCTATATTCTTCCTAAAAAGATCCTTGTTACCCCAATTTCACAAGTTCAAACGGTTCATCGTTTGGAGGTCAAACAGGTGAGTTATGACAAAAAAAATTAGTTTTCAACTCCTGAAAACATCCAGGACTGATTTGGCATTTTGTTACTCTTCTGGCAGATGTCTGGTTCAGTCCCCAAATTTCCACCGTTAAGCAAATCAATATAGAACTTTAGAAACTTGACAAAATAACCCAAATCCTCATTTGTCCAAGTCAAACAATTAGTGACCAATCCACAAATTTAGCTAAAGTGAGTTTCACCCTAAACCTGCAACGCAAAAGACGGTTATATTGTATAGATGCAAAGCTTAAGAGTACATGCATGGAAGCCTGAGAAATGGGATTTGCATCCATCTCTGCAATACAAATTTCCAAGTTCGAGTTCAGTAAGGAAATGCAGAACAGACACATCTAAGCTCTTAACTGGAACCATATTTCATGAAGAACTTCTTATGATTACAGCTCAACATATCGCTCAAGCTACATTCTATGTTTCTCTGTCTCAAAAATTTGTGCCTCGACTCCAGCGTTCTCTTCAAGCCGCACTGGAAGAAGTTAGGGTAATCCACAACTTCATCAAGTTGTCTCCCCATAACATCAACCAAAAACTTCATCCTAGGTTCTAAGGAGTTCTGGATGCTCTTGATCAGAATGGGAGGGTAGCCAGTCACCAAAGCAACCAACTGTCCATCTCCAAACCCACATCTCCTGAGATAAGCAAAATTGGGTTTCAGAGTCTTCTCCACATCTCTGCACACAACCTCAGGAAACTTCAATAAACAGTTTGAAGATCAACAGCAGAGAGGCCAACTGATCTTAGAAACTCGCAGGTAGGGCGCAGCCTTTTGTCGATGTTGTACCCATTATGAAAGGATGTTTCACCAGAACTCTACCAATCATCCCATCTCTGGTAAGGCCAAGACCAACAAGGAAGTCCACAAACTCTTTCAACTTTGTATCAATGCTATAGCTAACAAGCTAGGGTTGAGCATTATCAGCTTCCCAACTTGCTTATCAGAAATACCAGTGCCTGAAAGAAGGCCAAAGAGGGCATAGTTTCTCTTCAACACTGTGAGAGAGTATGTGAGGGAACTTGGTAATGGTGGATGCAACCTCACGCGGTTTTGTACCGAGCGTAGCAAGACATTCCACCATAGGGACAAGCCTCTCATGGAGACCAAGGGTAAGGAGTTTGGGACACTTGGAGATGATAGAAGGGAGCTTCCTTTCTTGAATGCCAATGCTTTTCAAGAAATCCCAGTTCTCAGATGCTCTATCCCTGTGAGCACCTTCGAGGCGCTTGCACTTTGTGAACATGTCATTGATACTCTTGTCATCAAAACCTCTGTCCCTGAAGAACCACATGACGCTGGTAGGGTTTTGATTACAAGCCATTTCCATAACCCTGCAGACACAGAAACGAAAGTTTTATTCATATGCTTAAACTATCCAGAAATAGAGACGAAGGACACAGAAAGCATAACAGCTGCTTTACTCACTAGTTCTCCGCTGTGTCCAGGATGCGACCAACAATAAGAAGAGATAATGAAACCCATTCTCCGGTTATGAGTGATTAGCAATATTACAATTGAAACGTAAGGTTTGAGCATAAAGACTATAGTTGAAAACGAAGTTATACCGCCAAAATTCAGGAGCGGAAAGAAGCAGAATTGCAGAATGAAAAGTGAAGGAAGCCGGTTGAAATTGAAGACAAGTCTGGAACAGTAAATAAGGTCGTACCTTTTGGATTGAGGAGGAAACGAAGTCAAATAGTTAAGGGCTGAAGAGAGGTCAGCAGATGATGACGATGAGTCGATGAGAGCCTCGGCGGGAAATCACATCAGCTAATCTCTAAAGCTGGAGAGTTTCGCCGTCGTCCAAGCTTCTACCTTATCTATCTGCTAACTGGGAGACTCAAAACCGGGCACAGGTCCGTCCCTTACTCCTACTATTCCATTTTGCCTTTTTCGTTTTCGATTTTGTTCCAAAATATGAATGACCATTTTGTCCCTGTGTATTGAGTTCATTTACAATTACAATTCACAAAACCCTCGCCCGCATAAACCCTCAACCTCATGGGGAGAGAAATCAAATCCCTAATTACATTTTGGGTGCGACCACAAGGGCGAATTCAATCGGCGGAGAATGGCAGCTTCATCGTCCCTAGTGAAGGTAAGAGTTCCAGTCTCTAGCTCAATTTCGGCGCTGTTATGCCGCTGTAGTTCTTCGCCCGCAGGGGGAAACTGGTTTTACTAAACAAATCGAATATGATGAAGCCAGCGGTCGTGATCTTCCTCCTCCAAATCCTATACCTAATAGGCCTCTGAGACGTGAGAGAACCTTTCAATCTCGTTCCGTCAGCCCTCAACCACCCGCCCGCCTTCCGCTTCCCCCAAAATCAGAATGCACAGTTTCAGTCACAGAGCCGGGTGAGGCCAATCAAGGATGTCAATGCCAGGGCGTCCAATCAGGAGGATAATATATCCGACGCAGCTTTCCTCGAACGATTCAAGCTCCGGCCTAACAAGGTGGAAGCTGAGATCAAGGATCCCGTTATACTCCTTCAGCTGCCGAATCATCTCCTCCGAAAGAAAGTAAGGATGAACCTCATCGGAGACCCCCCAAATCGATAGTTCCCGCATCAAGCTCCTCCCCGGACGCGGACGAGATATTTAAGAAGATGAAGGAGACCGGTCTGATTCCTAACGCTGTCGCCATGCTGGATGGACTCTGCAAGGACGGCCTGGTCCAGGAAGCGATGAAGCTCTTCGGTCAGATGAGGGAGAAAGGGACTATCCCGGAGGTTGTTATCTACACGGCCGTGGTGGACGGCTTTTGCAAGGCCCGTAAGCCCGAGGACGCCAAAAAAATTTTCGGGGAAAATGGTCAGCAATGGGATTAACCCTAACGCTTTCAGCTACACGGTGTTGATCCAAGGACTTTACAAGTGTGGGAATCTAGATGACGCTGTTGGTTTCTGCGAGGAAATGCTGGAGGCCGGACAATCTCCCAATGTTGCCACCTTCGTGGGATTGGTGGATGAGTTTTGTAAAGAGAAGGGTGTGGAGGAAGCTCAGAGCGTCATCAAGTCTTTGCGGCAGAAGGGGATGTTTCTTAATGATAAGGCTGTGAGGGATTTCTTGGACAAGAATGCGCCCCTGTCTTCATCCCTCTGGGAAGCTATCTTTGGAAGAAACCACTCAGAACCTTTTCTGAAGTTCTCTGCTTGTTTCTGAACGAACTACTACTGCCCCGGTAAGCTTTCGCAGTTTCTTATTGCCTGCAGTTTGATTGCGCAGCAGCTAGGCTTTTTAGTCTAACTGAATGTGACCTCAAAGTGAATGAGTTAACGGTTGAGTTAGAAAGTTATGCTTACTGCATCCGGGTTCTCATATTTTTATGATGTGTGTTGCAGATTTCAGTACAAGTTTTAACTTGTATGCACGGTGATAACTGACTATTAAAGTTAATCCAATCAAAAGCCAACCTCTGATTGCGGCCAGCATATGGGTTTAGCTAATCTGATACCAAGTCATTCTACTTGTACACATTCATTTTGGCATCATCAATGAACACTCTTCTTCTGTACTTTTGCTAGAGAATTTTTATCTATAGAATACTTGGTCAAGGACAAAAGTACCAAAATTTCTGACTTTCTGAGCTTATATTACAGAGGTGATTCATGGGGTCCATAATGATAACATGATATGGTTGTTGGCGTAATGTGCGGTGGGCGGTAGGCTGGAATTGGCTTGGCGAGGAGAAGGGTAGTCAATAGTACTTTGAAATTGTGCCATTGGAAGACCTGTTGTGGTATGACTGGTGGACTGAGTATAGGGAGGGGGCTAAGGAGGACGCTGTTGTGTTGCCACATAGAGGTCAGGGTGCAGGGAGTTGCTGACCATGATTGAAATATTCACACTGCAAACCTTGTTTGCGGCAATGGCCACGAAGATTTAATCGATGATTTGAATAATTTGCTATGCGCTCCTACTAAATCATCGGTACAGATATCAGATTCCTCAAAAATAAGTAAACCATGGAGTTCTGTATATGGGTCGTTTGGAAAAATGATATGTAGGGATATTGAGATTAGGGAGATATTGAGATGTTATTAGTATTGATATGTTCAACCAAATATCATGATATCATTGTTTGGTGTAGTGGTTTTGTACTAGGTGGAGATAAGTGACTTAATTGTGGAAATGACAGAAATACCCTCAAGTGTTGGTGAGAGAGAAATAGTTGGTATTGAGAGTAATGATTAATGGCAGTGTAATTTGAAATATTAAGTGTGGGGCAAAATTGTCTGGAAAAAGTAATATCAATATCACCCCTCACATATTCTGGGGGGAGTAGACTATGTGTGGAGTGATATTGATATTACTTTTTCCCCAAATATCCTGATATGTGGTACAAAAAAAACAGTGATAACTCGAATTCATGATATCTGTTGATATCAATATCAATATCCTGTTACCAAACGACCCTTACTATATTCCGATAAGGTATATTGGGATAAGGTGGATGTGAGGTGATTTCACCAAATTAATAAATTTTTTAATTAATTTGAATAATATGTCTTTTGTTCTTTTGAAATAATTGGAGAATCCCTTTGTTTCTCCCAGCTTGAGAGTTTTTCCTAAGCTTTTAGGGTTTTTTGCGGCGGCAAGTTTTGTTGAATTTTTTTAGTGCTTTTCTGTACAAGTTTTCGACGACTAGACGATCACGATGGTGGGCACTATGGAGCGGGAGCTGTAGTTGCTAACTATTAATGATGTGATGAAGGCGGCTTGGAGATTATCGGTTTGGAGGAGGATGAGGGAGGTGATTTGTATGAACATTGCTTTGTAGGGATGTTCATAACATCGAAAGGCGTTAATATTAAGCTATGCAGAACAAGCTTGTGACCTATGGCGGCCAAGACGAGGGCTTATGTGGAGGATCTGGTAAACAAGCTCTTGCTGTTCCGTTTTATCAAGTACGGGATATACGATGGGTCCTCGAAAATGGGCCTTGGACTTTTTATTTTTTTTTACAAAGGCTAGTTTCATTAAAAACTTTAAGGATACAAAGACGGGCCGAAGCCCACAGAAAGACAAGAATGAAATAAAGTAAATAGGCCCAAAACAACTTAAGATACAACCTTAAGCCCAAAACCTATCAACTAGAACACTCCATCACCCAAAGAGCAGCCAGTCATCGTCACCATCAGCAAAGTTCGCCGTCGCGCAAACTGAACCGCCGAACACTCGCCGGAGAAGAAGGAAACACGCCAGATAGAGGATGAGGCACCTAGAAACACTATTGGAAGAACGTCCCTGCCGCAAAACTCAACTAAAAGCACCCGGGCT
>JAVBHU010000596.1:0-18641 GCA_034768395.1 Linum lewisii | reverse complement strand
CCCGGGGCCCGGGAGGCCATAAACACTTCGTTTTGGCTGTTAAACATTACTTACGGGCTATAAACCCAAGATCATCGCTATCTTCAACCTCAATTAGCAAAGAACAAGGAGCTAAGATCCGTGCCAAGCTGGGTTTCGAGTTCTCGTTTATTCAAGAAGCTCAAGGCTTTAAAGGGGGCATGTGGTCAGACCCCTTCCAAAGTCCCATCATCAAGTCTACAACCAGTTAATCCCACAAGGACCAATTGATGATTTCGACTGTGTCGCACGTTTGTCTACGCCTCTCCCCCCCTCCACTGTCGAGCCCCCTTTTTTGGAGCGCCCCCAGAATCAGCGACTGACACCCAACCCCCCTGGATCCTTATTGGGGACTTCAACGCCATTCTAGAAATCTAGGGGCTCAGGTTTCAATGAAGCCAAACAGGGTTCAAGACTGATTTAAAACTGCTTCCTTTCTAAAACAGTTTCACAAGCCTAAATTCACTGGTTCAGGGCCCCAAAAAAGCGTATTGACTGAAGCCTCTGCAATGATAAATGGACAAACCTTCCCCGTGCTCGACTTTGCACTTGAGCGTATAAAGTCGGACCACCGTCCCATCCCGGAAATTGATGATCTCCGCTCGGGTTCGCATATCATACCTTTTCGGTTCATGTGCTTGCTTACCCATAACGTTTGACGGCTTCCTTTACCCATTGGAGCTGGGAAAGTGTTTTGCTCTTCTTTGCAGGATTTTCGGTACTAATTTTTTTACTTGAAGCAGAGTTTGCTTTTATTTGCAGGACTTTGAAGCAGATAGGAAAGAAAAACCTATTGGACCTTTTCTAGACTTGCATCACAAACCAACCGCCTCGTGCCCTGCATAATAGGTTAACTTCCACGGACCTGAAAGGACTCCAAAAGAAACCTCCAAGAGTTTTGCCTCCCTTGCATTGTTGAAGAGAGGGCAAAATTCCTTAAACATAATACCCTTTGTTGAAGAAGGGGTTGCCTCTAGATCTAGGAAAATAGCCTTTTTCCTCGTCGTTCACACAACACAGAGCAAGAGGATAAAGAAATGCCATAAGAGAGCCATTGAACCCACTAATTATTGGGAAACCTCATGCTTCGCATGGTCTCTAAGAATGACTTTATTCGCAATCAAAGACCATAAAAAAATCTGTCAATTTTTCCACAAAGACATACTAATTCACCAAATGCTTTTGGCACCATCATCCTTAAGGATGGAGGTAAGGGTATTGGAAACGATCTTATAAAAGGAGCTCACCAAGATAATTGGCCTCATATCCTGGATGTCCTCAATAGTCTCTTTTTTCGGAATCAAACAGGAACAATGATATGGATTGAATGACAAATAGACTCAACAGCATAAAGTCATCCAAAGCTACCTTTATGTCTTGTTTCCAATATCCAATGACCTTAACATACCCAGTAAAACGTTTGAACCAGGGCCTTATCCCCATTCACTTCCTAACCACCTCCCACACTTTCTTTTTTGAGAAGGCTTAATAAAAATTCAGGCCATGCATGATACAAGCGTTTGAAGTTCACATTCGGGGAAAGGCCACCACATCACTATCTTATTGTAAAGGTTCGCATAAGAAGTGGACCATCTCATCGGATAAAGCCCCATCCTCATCATACTCAACCCTATCAATCCTTAAGAAAGATGAAATTCCACAGTTGATTTTTAGTTGGCCATCTTGTGAAAGTAAGCGGTATTCTTGTCACCATCCCTAGTCCACTTAGCCCTTGTTTTGCCTCCAAAATTTCCTCCCTCTTCTAAATATTTTCAAGGTCACACTTTAGTAAGAACCTTTCCACTCCATTATTTACAACCAGCTGTTGAGACTCCTCTTGAAGGTCCAACATAAAATCTTATTGAGAGTTTCCCGGATCACCACATCATTCCTCTTAAAAGTAGAAATGTTACACTTTCAAAGTTTTGCTTTCAAAAACTTGATCTTGGTGGCCAAGTGGAACATGAATTTATAGCTCCTCATAGGGTTTCCCCCAACCCAAATGCACAACATCCTGAAAGTTCGGGTGCTCAATCCACATTAGATCAAATATCCACGAATATCAAAATGACCCTACTTGGTTGTGATTAAAAAATTTGACAATGATTCAAGTTACTTCCTAGTGAAAGATCTCAAGGTATACTCACTAAAGGCATCATCCCAATTGAAATAATCAAGGGTCTTATCATCTTAGACATCAAAGCATTGTCCCGCAAGTTGGAATACATGAATTAAGCCCCATGGGAAGACCGATGAGAATCCAAACTTCCACGAACTCATCAAAAGTGTCCATCTTTGAGGTGGACCAAAGGCCACTAGAGACTTCATCCACCCTCTCATCATATTAAGTCTCCAGTGATGCACACCGAAAAGTTCCACTACCACATGATGTAACTTAATTGCCCAACGAAAAAACCCTTCTCCTCCATATTGACAATCTACCACATTCTTAACACAATCAACACACAAAAGCGTCCTCGTAACAACCCCAGTCCCACCTTTTCAGACAAGATATTGTGCACTTTGGACCAAAGCCCTCACGAATTTGCTTTTGGGTGCATATTGGTGACTCCCAGGAGTCACCCATTCTGCAGTGCTCCAGCCCGAGCATGTTTAACTTTCGAGTTCTTACAATAACTCTTGAATTTTACCCCAAAACGCGTCTTGTCAGTTAAGGTTGAACTATTCCTTATAGCCCACAGATATCTCTTGTGCTTTGTCAATGTGAGATTTTCCTAGTATGTTGCACACACCTCCCTAAGGGACTCAATGTCCTAATTGAGGTTTCTCCACCATCATTCAAGAAGGAAACAAAGAGGCTCTAATACCAACTTGAAACACTCTCAACCTTTCAGACAAGATATTTTCCACTTTGGGCCAAAGCCCTCACGAATTTGCTTTTGGTGCATATTGGTGACTTCCCAGGAGGTCACCCAATTCGAAAGTGCTCCATCCCGAGCATGTTTAAATTGTAGTTCTTACAAGAACTCCTCCATTTCACCCCAAAATGCGTCTTGTCAGTTAAGGTTGAACTATTCCTTATAGCCCATGGATTTCTCCCGTGCTTTTGTCGATGTGGGATTTTCCTAAGATGCACATTCCTTCCTAGTGATTTTCCAACTGACCACTCCTTCATCCCACATTGTAAGAAACCCCCCACACACACCCACAACATTAACCACCTTCCAACCAACAGTTTTCCTACCCAAAAGACTACACACCACTGCTCTATTCATCCAATGAAAGCTTAGTCTCTTGTAAACACCAAATATTAGCTCGCATCTCATCCATTATCCTTCTAGTCTAAACTTCTTAGAAAAATCACCCATCACTCTCACATTCCAAGAAAGAACACTAGAACTCATTAAGGCCGAGTTTGGAAAAAACATGTTTTAACAATGCAACAATGAGGACGTCGTAGTATCTACCACAATCTAGCTCAACCTTTTGCACTTCGCTCATTCTCAGGACTTGGGAACTGAGTTAGACATTTGGTGTTGTACCTATTTGAGCCTGCACCTCTGCACGGCGGCACATCTCAGGCGTGCACCCCCGCACTCTGCAGAAACCCATCTTGCAAGGCTCACATCTCCCTCGTCCGGCCTCCAAATGACCTCCCGTTTTGCTCTGGTCCCCCAAGAATCTAAATTTTTTCTTTCACTCATTCTTCATACTAGAAGTCGAAGTCACGGCATGAGGGGGCTCAAAAAATAACGAAATCGGTGTCGGGTTTGCTACAGATGGCGATTTATCTATAGAAGAATAGATCCGCGGACCTATTGATTGACCATAGAGCGAACCGATCGACGCTATCTAAGAGAAATAAGTAGTTCTTCAATCGTTCAAGGGCAAGGGAAAAATGTAGCGGCTTGCCTAATCTCCGTATTTCCCACGTAGTCCGTCGATCAAACCAACGATTATCTCTCAAGTAATAGAGATATTTTTTTCTGGTATTAACTCCGCGAGCTAGGAGCGCATCATCGGGCAAAACGAACATAGGATCAACATCATGGCCCTTTTCTTTGTGTCCGGTCCGTTGTGTGTTTTTTTTTTTATCTTCTTTTCTTTTGCTGCTGATCGCACATCGAGAGCAGCTCCTTCTTGTTCAGGGTCATCAATGAGAGATCTTCCTCCGACGTAGAGAAATCGGTCAAGCGGGAGCTACCCTTGACTCATCCCTCTATCTCTAAAAACCCTCCCCAGAGGAAGCGGAAGCTCCAGGATGATCTGTCCTGGATTCCCGATTCATTCTCGTCCTATCCACCATGGAATTTTCGAAATCTACAAAAACATTGACGGAGAGGGCTCGTAATGATCTTGAGAAGATCAAAAGTGGCTGAAGTTGGGGGGGATCCGTAGTTTTTTGAAAGGGATGCTCTTATCATTTATTGCTGAAAATAAAAACTGAATTCCTCTATTGATGTCGATTCATCCACACTTCCATTCCTTGTAGAGAAGACAAACTGCTTGGGGCTGGGAGCTGTATGACGGTAACATCCACGTACGGTTCCGTGAGAAGGGCGGTGGTTAGGATTGACCTTTCCCTTGTTGTACCTCACTCTCGTCTTCAATGGGGTCTGCTCTTTTTTTTTTGGGAGAGTATGCCATATGATCTTAATGAGGTGCGGGGCTTTGCATCTGACATTCGTTGGTCTTCCCTCTTCGGGAGCCTGCGTCCGGGCGTTTTTGTACAATAAACCCCTCCCGGCTGAAGACTAGTGGTAGGTGGTCCCCGGGAGCTTTCGGAGAAGGGTAGCCGATGTGTAAGCCACAGAATGAACCCGGCGAACCCCGCCGACCCTATCTAAGATTAGGGGGGAGATCCTCAGTAGTGGTGACCCTTCACCTCTTCCGCGGACTGATACAAGTACCGAATGCTCATACGGACTGTTTACTCCTGGGGGTTGCTCTTAAAAATCCTTTCTTTCTGTCCACTCAGGGGGTGCGGACACACCTGCGCGGATTACAGTGACGTTACAAGAATGGCGGGAAGTAAACATACCCGACGACATTCAGGGATGGATGTAGACCCATCGGGCAGGATAATCATTCTTGTCCTGGGAGAGGAATGAAAATATGCTCGACCAATCCATAATAGAGGGGCCTATCCCACCTATGGCGACCATTCTCAAGAACAAAAAGACTGAGCTGAGGTAAGCCCTATGAGTCACTGAAACACGGCAGAGGCCCTTGATCTATCATCAATAGAGGGAGCAAAAAAAGGGCTTTGCTCCCTTTTACAATATGGAGAAAGAAATAAGGGTCGAAGTTTAGACCGCTCACAGTAGTTCTACCTATAGAAAAGATCATGAAAGAGTCGATCAGAATGGTACTCGAATCCATTTACGATCCCGAGTTTCCAGACACATCGCACTTACGCTCGGGTCGAGGCTGCCCACTCGGTCCTAAGACGATCAAAGAAGAGGGGGAACCTCTCGCTGGTTTTTAGAATTCGACTCAGAAACAGTTTTCACACCATCGACCGACATCGACTCGTCCAATCTTTAAGAAGAGATCGACGATCCCCAAGTTCTTTTACTCCATTCAGAAAGTCCTTTTCCGCCGAGGACTCGTAGAGGTGAGAAGGCCTTTACTCCGTCCCACACAGTGTACTACTATCGGCCCTACCAGGCAACATCTACCTACACAAGCTCGATCAGGAGATAGGGAGAATCCGACAGAAGTACGAAATTCCTCTTGTTCAGAGAATCAGATCGGTTCTATTAAGGACAGTCACCAGAAAATCTGGGAAGAAGCAAGCTTCAACGCTCCCCAAGACAACAGAGCCATCATTGTGGGGAGGGTAAAAAGCATCCAACTTCCTTCCTTTCATTCCCCTGTTTCGTCTGGCACACCCCCCACACAAGCACCCCCCGGCCCAGGGGGACCAGAAAACGCCTTTCGTTTTCCCCCCCTTCGTTGGCACTTGCCGCCTTCCTTAACAAGCCCTCGAGCCTCCTTTGCGCCGCCTTCTCCATAGAATCCGCCGGTTTGACCCCGAAGGCCGAATTCTATGGTAGAGAACGCTGTAATAATAATTGGGCCATGAGAGACCTTATTAAATATTGCAAAAGAAAGGGTCTGCTGATAGAGCTGGGGGGGCGGCGATACTATTATCAGGTCAGAGAGGCCTGGCCCGTAAGCTGGCTCCTTAAAAACCCATTACTTAAACAATCTTTTTTAACGCGCGATATGCCGACGACTTATTACTGGGAATCGTAGTGCCGTAGAGCTTCTCATAGAAATACAAAAACGTATCGCCCAATTCCTACAATCCGGCCTGAACCTTTGGGTAGGCTCGGCAGGATCAACAACAATAGCTGCACGGAGTACTTAGAATTTCTCGGTAACGGTCATTCGGGAAGTTCCTCCGAGGACGACTCCCATACAATTCTTTCGAGAGCTGGAGAAGCGTCTACGGGTAAAGCACCGTATCCATATAACTGCTTGCCATCTACGCTCCGCCATCCATTCCAAGTTTAGGAACCTAGGGAAAAGTATCCCGATCAAAGAGCGACGAAGGAGATGAGCGAAAGAGGGAGTCTACTGGACGGGGTTCAATTAGCGAAACTCTCGAACACTGGATAAGAAGTCCCCAAGTGAGTCTATTATGGGGGACCGTCAAGCACATCCGCAAGATCAAGGGGGATCCCGTTGTTTGCATAGCTCAGGTCGGAGCAACGCGCCATCGGACGTTCAACAGGCAGTCTCACGATCGCCATGAGTGTCCGGAAGTTGTCATTGTATAACTCCCGCGGGTCGAAGGCGGCGGGGAAGGAGGAGGAACACTGGGCGGGATCTCTCAGCACGAATTCCCCATACAGATAGAGGCGCCTATCAAAAAGATACTCCGAAGGCTTCGGGATCGAGGTATCATTAGCCGAGAAGACCCTGGCCAATCCACGTGGCCTGCTTGACGAGCGTCAGCGACGGAGACATCGTAAATTGGTCCGCGGCATCGCGATAAGTCCTCTGTCCTACTACAGGTGCCGCGACAACCTTTACCAAGTCCGAACGATTGTCGACTACCAGATCCGCTGTCTGCAATATTCACCCTAGCCCACAAGCACAAAGCCTCGGCGCGGATATAATCCCAAAGTACTCCAAGACTCAAATATAGTAAATAAAAAAGGTGGGAAGACCCTTGCAGAGTTCCCCAACAGCATAGAGCTTGGAAGCTCGACCCGGTCAAGATCCGAACAACAAGGAGCACTCAACTACTAGTCTAGTCTAGTAGTTGTTTTTTTTCTATTAGTTGCGATGCGAACAAAGCGTTTACTTATGAGATTGGTTGAGTAGGCTTCTTAGTTGTCTGCTATAAGATAGCTAGTTTTGGGCTTTCGACATAAAAAAGCCTATCCGCTTGGCTTCGCTATCGCTCATGACTTGTAATCGTAGTCGCCCGGAATCCTCCGTAGTCTTTCTAATGCTAATGCCTTCTTCTTTCATTCATTTTCTTTTAGTTGCGGTAGCTTCCGCGCCAGCAAGATACGGACGGCGAAACCAAAGCAATACTAAACAAGCGAAGAAAAGCCCTTTCTATGTTATTAGTAAAGCCAAACTCCTTATTGAAAACTAAAGCGCTAACGAGCAAGAACCCTTACTATACTCGTTATAGGCTAACCGCCTTTACTACTATTCGAATATAAGGCCCTTCTTTCTCAAAGTAAAGTTCGCGCTTGTTTACTTTAGAAAGATTGCGGGGGCGCTCACGTTTTTTGGCTCCTTCCCACCGGGAAGTTCGCTTCCGGCGACTCGCTTCTACCGTAGCGCTTGGACTTGGAAGCAAGCTACACTACCTTGAATCAATCAATGAATGAAAAGAAAGTGCTTACCGAGGTGCAGAGCGGAAGGAAAGGTTGGTTCGAGGACCCGTTGGTCAAAGGAAAGGGGGTACTGATTCCGGGACGAGCCGTATGACGCGAGAGTGTCACGTACGGTTCCTTTGAGAAGGGTGTATACCACCACCTATCAGGCCCGACGAGCGTTCCACGAGCTGCATCCCTACTCACCTGGTCCATGCACATCGCTCTCTCCAGGAGGTTGGCCGCCTATCCTAGATCTTCCCATTTCAAGAAGATCCCGGCTCGATCTGGTTTAGTATCAAGGTGATTCCTTTCTCTTTCTATATATATGGGTCCCGTGCAGCATTTCCACGATATCGTTATGATCAATTAATGGGACTTGGCCGGAAAGTGTTCTTGCCTCTATCATTAGCTCGGTAGTCCCCGTTTCTGGTGTTTTAGTCACCTTCAATGGCTCCCTTAATTATATGCTAGGAAAATCCTCTTTCGTAATGGAAGCGGGCTAGTCCCCGAAAATGCCTAAAAGTAGTTGGGGATCAAGCAAAGTTCTATCCTTTTCAAAAGACCTAGTCCACCAATTGATCCTACGGTCAGCATGGTTCTGAAAGACGCTGGCTTTCTCTGCCGCTCCTAAACCTAAAACTCTTCATTCCAGCGAATAGTTTCGTTATAGCGACTACGTACCTATAACACACTCTTATTGAGGCTAGCTTCAGGCCGACTACGAATTTTTATTCGAGAGCGGGGGTTTACTTCGAGGAAGCTGTCTTCTCCGGGACAACTCCAGAAAGGAAAGAAAGACCCTACCGTAAGCTGCTTCTTAGCTCACGATGTCTTATTATATTACATGTTTAAATGACATCTGTAGTTCCTTTCAAAGTGATATGGGCGCATGTTCCAGCAATAAAGAATCTCCCCAATCGACCTGACTTCCTACTAACGAAAGGATTTAGTAGCAGCCCCCGCAACTCCACTACCAATCACTACAGCGCGAGATGCGAAAGAGTGACCCATCTCTCTACACCAACTGGCGGAGCAGCTCCCTGCGCTCTTTCAACCTCGTTCCTAGTTTTTTTCCCTTCTCCAAAGTATGAGTTGAGAGTCTCAGAGCCTCTACTCGTTGCTCACGGAACCCTCTTATTTCAATGCTTTTCAACCCAGGGTAGTGGACTTTGAAGAAGACTGGACCATAGCTAAACTACTAAACCAAAGATAAGGAGTATCAGAAAAGAAATTCTTCTTGTTCCGAAAGGGAAAAAGTACAAGTCATATAGCAGGAAACCCTTACTTCTTGCTTTTCCTTCCTAGCTAAATAAGACTGATTGCAAGACACTGTCATAAGGACAAACGAACCATGTCTCTCGAGACTAGCTTCTGTCAGTCTAAGGCTAGCCCAAGACATATGGCGTGATACTTTTGGGAGTCCTAGTTAACTTTTTCTTCCAGCATGCCTCACGAGTCCCCAAACCCAGTTCTATCATCGCTCCTTTCTCCAGTTAGTGGCGGCTTCTTCCTAGTGTGACATGGATCTTCCTTCTATCTCAGCGGTTGCGTATATAGAAGATGGAGCCTAACCCCTGGGTTAGGTGCGCATGATGAAGTAATCTCTTCGTCTAATCTCCTTCGATGCTAGTGACTTAGGCCTAAAAGTTCGGATCTTAGTGAACAGCCTATGTTACAATCTCTCTTTGACGAAGAAAGCCAGGGTCTTTCCACCCGAGAGAAGGTTTCGCTGGCACAGTTATGTCCAAGCGCAGGATCAACTTGACTCTCCGGTGGAGATCCAATTTTTGGTGGAAATGACCAATCCTACTTTCTTTGTGCTTCGGCCCATTCTCTGGCTGCAACCATATTGGGAATCTATCTGTCGCAGACGAAAGAAGCCTTTTTTCCAGGGAATCTTCCGAGGCGAGTAGTTACCCAATGGGCAGGCTTTGTTTTGCTGCTCGCATAACCAATCATAGGAAAATGTAAAGGTACGAGGAACGGATTCTTGTACTGATGAGTAAGAAAGTAGCTTCAAGCTAGGAGCTAAATCCCACATCGAATTGCATGTGTTAAGCATAGGGCTTAGTTGCATTTGAATGAGTAAGCGATGCCATTAAATCTGTTGGGGTAAGAACCCCAGCTATCGCATCTGCTGGAGTACGGGCGGCTTCTTTTGATTGAGAGCTGGGAAACTTTAATAGAAAATGTGGCCACAAGCCCAGAATCATCGCCTTAAAACCCTTGGGATGAATGAACTCCTCCCTTCTAGTTACGGCTCCGTGGGAAATAGTCAATCCTCTTTTTCTCGAAATGGAGTTGAGAGCTTTCTAAGCTTAGTTTCGTAAGCTCTGAATTCCTCTAGTTAGCGTATAAGATCTTCTTCTATTCTACGACCTCCGAATAG
This sequence comes from Linum lewisii, assembly GCA_034768395.1. Lineage (NCBI taxonomy): Eukaryota > Viridiplantae > Streptophyta > Magnoliopsida > Malpighiales > Linaceae > Linum > Linum lewisii. Next base: position 8,426 of record JAVBHU010000596.1, on the reverse strand, counting down.
GTAAGAAGAGAAGGAATTCGGGGTAAAATCATCACCAATTCTTTTTTCCCTGAGACTCCTCTCTCTGTCTTCTTATCTTTAGTCTTCGATTTCATTCATTGAATTCTGGGTTTTGAGACCCAATTTTTGCTTGATAGCCCACTGCCTTTGCTTTCCTTATGAAATGGTAGAAAGTCATAAGTTCCATTATTGGACTAAGAAAGAGATTATTTTAATAAGGCCTTTCATTAGAGTAAGAGGTGCTTAGCGCTCTTTGCAAGAACCGCAGTTGGGGATAGGAATGAAGCCAATTTCCCTTACAAGAAGATCAATAGGATTGGAAGAGAAAGATGTCGATTCAGAAGGCTACTTAAATCCTTATTCTTTCGAGTAAGCAAGCGCATTAAAGCCCCTTTTCAACTACCTTCTGATATGTTGGTAAAGTTTTTTTTTCAGTATTCTCTATTTCTAAGATTCTACTTTTTTGGCAAAAGGTGTAAGCAAGTCGACATTTGTGTCGATGGTTACTCCTGTGTCAGACCACGACTCTGTCCTTGAGCTTGTGGGTGCTATAAAAGACAATCTCCCGATGCTCTTAAGAGAGGTATGTACCCTGGATAGATCGTCTACCCAAGGGTTTACTTTCAAACCAACCTGGAAAAGCTCTTCCCACTATGCGGGAAGTACAGGAAAGTATGCTTCCAAGGCTGCTAAGAGGACAGGAAAGGGGGGCCATGGCTAAAGCGTGCTTCCCTATGAGCTTGCTTCTAGGCGAGACCTAGTTGTCTCCGTCCATGCACTAGGGGAAGAGTGGTCCCAAGGCGATCTCTGGGCTCCACGAGTCCGTTATGCGTTGGTTAAATGCAATAGGCTGTTCACACCATCAGACCTTGGATTGCTTTGAAAAGAGGATAGGACATGCTTTCGTCTAACGACCTCTCGGTCAGAGGCCCTTTCTGCCTTGTTCTATTGAGGGAAAAAAGACCCATATTTGCCATAGGTAACTATCTTAACCTACGGCCAGTCCATGATTGGTTCGCGTCCTGCGCTTTATACCAATGGATGATTTAATCCAATTTCCCGAGGGGACAAGAGAACATCGTCTGAGCCCTTAGATATGTTATTTGACGATAGAGATTTGGAACGAACCTCACATAAAGCAAACCAACTCCAGGGATTAGTTGAATGAAAGCGCTAGCTCATGGATGAGCGATCAGAGTGACTAATCGGCACGGAGCGAAAGGAGCTAAAAGCCTTGCCCTACTTTCCACTTTGAAGCCAAGCCAGCGCTGGGACAAAGGCGGTAGAGGGCGGCAGTAATGGCTGTTTCTCCCTCCTTCTTTAGGGAACAAGTCCTTGGCAAAGATGGTACCGAACCCGACCTATTCGGAAGAAATGATTCCATCGATTCTCATTCTCAAGCTGAAGCATCAAAAAAGAGTACTTTTTAGAGAGCTACCTTCGCTGATGACAAAGACAAAGGGGCAAGGCATTTCCTGATAAGGAAATGTCCCACCAACAAATAGAAAGAAGGTTAGCCCGAGAAAGCACCTTGGTTTAGGTTCTTTTTCATTGGCATGTGATAGGGCGGGGTGGTCTACCGGTGAGAGCCAGAAGGGAAAGACATACATGGCACCAATCCAATCTCAAGAACTCTGATTCAACCATTTCTGTGTCGCTGACTGGGGTCTCTACCCCTCTGGGGAATCCATAGAAAGCAAAACAATTCCATAAAGTGCAAATTTCAGCTATTGCTGTCGGTCTCGATTCATTCTCTTTTCTAGTCTGATCATGGCATGTGGCTACGCTCCTAACCTTGTTGCTTTGCTACCCGGTATGAACTAAAGCTTGCCCTTAAATATGGGTTAGACAAGAGTACAACAACCACCAGATGAGAGGGGATAGGTTCACTGACTTTCTCAATAACTGGGTTGCTCACTGAATAGCTTGCACTTTAATGAGAGGTTCCCCTTGCCTGTTTGGTGGACGTAACCAAACTAGCAGCACTGGTTGGAGGGTAAGGCTAGCTTATTGGATTAACTCAGATAATGCTTGATCACTGGATTTTACGTGCTCGCCTCTTATCCATTCCATATGGATTGAAACAGATTGCTACTAGCTGGCTGGACCTAGGACTATCAACAACTCCTATAATGGTACGAGGTAATGCTACTCACACTAGACGGACTTGCCTTTTCCCGCCACTTGAACTCGCTCCAATGGAAATGCAGGCAGGTTTTTACTGGGCGATAGAGCTATGATGAAAATGAAAACTAGTTTGAAGACTGGATTCCGCAAATCTCTGACTGAGACTACACCTGGAGAGGAGGATGAGGAGATCGACCCTACTACACTTCATGAGCTTATCTCGGGATGGGTCGCCTCACCACCATAGTGGAGGATATGCGTGCGGGACAGAGGAGAGACAGTGCAGCGATACAGGATCTTAACAGGAGAGTTCAGGACCTCGAGGCGTACAACGCTAGGGACTTTGAGAGCCAGCAGTTCTATGGACAGCAGCTTGCTCAGGTGCATGAGGTTCAGCAGTTTCAGGGTATCCAGCTTACTCAGATTCAGCATTCTCAGTACTGGCAGCAGCATCAGTCCTACTACTACCAGGAGAGCTTCCACTCTGAGTCCGGTCCCTCCAGCACTTGGACAGTCTTTCCACCGCCTCCACCGTTTGACGGCTACCATCCTTGGTCACAGTGGCCTGGGCACCCACGACCACCACCTCATTGAGAGCTGCAGGATCACTCACCACGTCTCAGGACTTTGGATTTTTCCTTTCTTTCCTTTCTGTTTATGACTGCATGCTTTGTTGTGTTTGACTTCTTATTTTCTCTTTTCATTTCTGGCATTGAACTTGTCTTGTTGATTGGATCACACATCTCATCTGTACTCTCATCTTGTCGACTATGGGTTGTGTTTGAGCGGTGTGCCCTCCCTTGTTTTATACAGGTACCCCTGATTCAGGTCCTCGTCCTGAGCAGGTTACTTGACCCGGGATCCCATCTCCGGCTTCCTTTCTTCACCGCGCGGTATATTCGTTCCACCTTATCCTCTCTCTCTCTTGATCATTGAGGACAATGCTCATGTTAGTCGTAGGGGAGTTTGAGTTTTGGTGTGATTATTTATCGGTAGAAGTCTAAAGCTATGATCTGATATGTTGCATGATCTTAATTGAATGTCGAATTCCTCTATTGTAGAATCGTTCGGTTCTTGACGTTTAGTGTTTAATTGACTTCAAGTCTTCACAATGATGTTTAGATTGTTCCACTTAGAACCTTTAACCAGCATGTTAGCACTAATATCAAATGAGTCTGGGCCAGAACTGAGATCTTATCACTCTTGTATGTTGGTTGATTGGTTGGATACGCGTTTTTATACCACTCGATAACACCGGTCTAGGATGATGAAGGCAATCAGAATTTCTTCCCCTCCTCCATGTTTTTCATTCTCTTTTTGTTCTTTCGTGATTGTGGCTTGAGACTAGACGGAATCCATTTCGAAATCTTGTACGGAAGTTGTTAAGGGGCTAAGGATCAAGTGGCTAAGTTGAAAAAAAAAAAAATGCTCAAAAGAAAAGCTAGGCAAACTCGGCACCTAAGTGAAGTGTCGAGTTGAGCACTAAGCAAAAGGGCAAAGGCTGTGAGCTAGGCAGGTTCAACACCTAAGTGAAGTGTTGAATCGAGCACTAGTATGCAGTAAGAAAAAAAAAGAGAAAGAAAAGAAAAGAAAGAAAAAAGAGTTCTCAACTGTAGCCCTTGATCCTAGCCAGAGTTGTAAAATGCGGATCTAGAAGCGGATGAAGTCGAGTCGATAGCCACATTCACGACTCACGATCCATGTTCCGATTTCAAGTCCTTTTGATTAGTGTCGGTGTTGTCGTGGTCGGTTTTGCTGTGTCCCAATCATCCACTACTTGAAGTGTGTAGAAATTAGTGAGGTTTAGACTTGTTTGGTTGATGTTCTTGCATGTGTAGGTTTAGTTTGTTCGTGGAACAGTTTAAGCTAAATTGTGATTGCTTGGATCTCAATGGACCGAACTTGTCATGTGTGAACTTGGATGTTTTCTAATTCATTTGCTTGAGGACAAGCAAAGCTTAGTCGTAGGGGAATTTGATGTGACTTTAATCAGTGCATTTTAAGCTTATGAATGACCTATGATATGCCCGTATTTATTCGCGAAATGACATGATTTATATGCGTTTATTGAATTTTTGTGCTAAGTGTCATTTTGTTGTCCGGTTGCCACTTTGGAGCCATAATTCGTGGGCTATTGGAGCTTCTCTATGCATTTTCAGGATCTGGCTTCAAAGTACGGATAACAAAGAGCGCATAGGAGCAAACGGGAGGTCATTTGGAGGCCGGACGAGGGAGATGTGAGCCTTGCAAGATCGGGTTTTCTGCAGAGTGCAGGGGGTGCACGCCGTGCAGATGTGCACGCCGTGCAGAGATGCACGCCGTGCACTGTCCCCTGCACTATAAATACTCTTGATTTTGGCCATTTTGGGCAATTTAGATCATATCTCTTGAACCCCAAATACATTTCCACGAACCCTCAAACCCTAGAGCACGTTTTTGGAGCAATTTGAAGCCATTGGAGCTAGGATTGAAGCCAACAAACCTTGGGAGAAGTGCCTACAAGTGGAGAAGTGAAGATCATCTCAAGGAATCATCCATGGTGTTCTTGGTGACCATTCTTCCTTCTTCTTTCTTTACTCCCTTGGCCATGTGTGGCTGATTTTCTAGGGTTCCTCTTGGATGGGTAGAATAGTTGTGCTATGATAGAGGGATGATTGTATAGAACTTGCCATGATTGATCTTGGTTGTATGAGGATGATTCCTAGACTTGTTCTTAATGCCATTTTATGCCATGTTTGCTTAATTTGGTCCATTCATTGTAATTTGATGCATGAGAGTGCTTGGATTGCATAGATTGTAGGTCTAGGGATTGAAGAGAGTGTGTTCTAAGAGATTAGATCATCTCAATTCAACCATAGTTGCATGATTTCTCACTTGTGCATTTTATCGAACACTTGGTGTGCATTAGGATTTTCACTCAATTGAACTTTGATTAGTCTTTGGATGATTCTCTTAGTGTTAGAACATTGACATGAGAGTGTGGTGTCTAGCCTAGTGGTCATAGAGTCATAGGAGAGGGTTTTGTAGCTTGGCATTTCATCAAACACCTTTAATGCATCCTATTTTCACTTAGTTTGAGAGCGAGAGCCTAAATTGAGTGGTATTGGGATAGGGATTAGGTGCTACGAGAGTGCATCGAGTCTAAATAAGTGAAATGCATGGTCATCCGAGTGCAAACTTGATCTTGATTAGCTTGTTCGTTCAATTATTCATCTTGAGCATGATGAAACTACCTACCAAGAGAACCCCTTTATCTTTGATTTGTTCCACTTCTTTTTGCTTAAACCTTGTTAGTTTTTCATTGTTTATGCTTTTGACTTGTTCTTTTTCAAAACCAAAACTTAATTTCAATTGTTTAGACCGTTCATGAACTTTGTGAGTACAAGCTTATGAGAGGACCTCGAGGAATACGACCTTGGTAAACACGTGTTATCAATGCCTCATCAAAATTTTCACTAGTAGCCTCTATAGAACCTCTTAAGTGAAGGTCTAACCCAGTTACGATTGTACGTCCCTTTGTGACTATGATCTTGCATTCTTCTTCAAAAGAGACACACTTCTCTTGATTTTCACCCTCCAACCCATCGCTGCGAAAACCAAGTTCTTCGTCTCCGCCATCCTGGAAATCAACAAAAGCTTTCCTAACTTATCGTCAACAAACTCATCCCCAATAGCAAGAAAAGATGGGAGTAGAAAGGTCCCCTTTTCTGAAAACATCGGTGGAGTAATATCTTCTTCTTTATCTTATGAATCAAACACACCCTTCTCCACCACTAACGGCACCAGATTGTGTCTATCATGGGAATCTTATCTAAGATTCAAAGTGGGCGGGAGAAGACCCAACTCGCAGTTAAAAATCTCCAAAGGCTTCCCCACGACACACCTTAAGAGGCCAGTTTCAATAGGCTCCAAATGCGGCCCACTATATACTCCACTTGTTGAGCCAAACTTGCCCACTATATCTCCAATCCCCCTTCATCGTGGTCATGTCATTTCGGCAAAAATACTAAGGACTTAACGAGATTTTCCTTCTCCTTATAAACCAGAAAAGGAAAGCTAGGTTTGACCACCTCTTTGATTTCGAAGGAGAGCTCTTGTGAGATCAAGAGTATCGAGGAAAATATATATCTTTCCCTTTTTGTTCTTCAAACGCAACGCCGAAAAGTTAGACTTTTATTCTCCAAAAACCTCTGCATACATCTCCTATTTGTCTAAGAAATTTCTCTAATCGTAAGTGGACATGGATGTCGAAGACAAGAATGCAACTCGATCATTGTACCTTCATATGGTTTAATATTTGGAAGAGAGAAAACCAATGGTTGGCCTCCACTTCAACTCCCCTAAAAATCCATACCCCTTTATTCACAATCCTCCATGAAACATATTCCAACAACCAGGAGTCATCCCCCAACATATTGGTCTCCCCTTCATTAATGACCCACACCACTTCCACACCCACATCCTAAACAATTCCAAAGCCATAAAATTCTTGTCCTTTAGCACAAACCTAACCACAACCCAACTTTGTAACCTCTTCCTTCTTGCGTCCACTCTGGGATCAACCATGTCAATTATTGGAACTGATGTGGCATTTAAAGAAACCCTCGTTGTTTCCACAAGCTCCGTCTAAGGAAACCCAGTCAGAAAATATAGGGTAGTTGCACAAGACCTTTCTTTACTTGGTTTCAGAGCTTTCCCACCCAAATCCTTCTTTACGAAACTCTGTAAATTTTCCATCCAAGATCCCAGACACATGTAGCTTCGTTCGTTCGAATTGACACAATAAAACCTTCTCCCATTCCCGCACACACCTCTAAAATCCCAAGGAAGTACATACCACGATGCCATGAAACTTCCAACCTGCCAGAATTGAGTTTCATCCAGAAAGATGAAATGCTAGGAACCCTCAAAAGACACTGAAACCTAAAAATCTGAACCCGCAAAGCGATTGGATGAGATAATATTGATCTTCCTACCCCTAATTTGAAGAACACTCAAAGATTGATTCCTAAACCTAGATGAAATTGGAGTCCTAATCCGGGAGACATCACCGACCCCTTTCCCTAACTTTTTGCCTTTCTCTCTCATCTCCTTTCAGACGGTTAGTCGAGGAATATTACAATGACATTAGATTTTTTTTTACAGATGGGATGATGATTATATGGTGATGATGGTGATGGTTTATAACTCCTGCCACTCTCCCTATCCAAGGCTATTTATTTTCTATTGTCAAAATAATTCTACACGAGTAAATAAATTCCTTGAACCAAAAAAATCCATAGTTTTACAAGGGCGAAAGAAAATTTTGGTGGCTATCGGACCAGGAAATATGGGAGATGGCTTTCGACAAGGAAGATAACAGGGAATGAGGTAGGACGAGATGAGATAAGAATAAGATAGCGTGAGAGGGGTAGGGCGGGAGGAAATGAGGTAGGTTTTATTTACATCGTCATTAATGATATTAAAGTTTCGATGACTGTTGATTATATTTGACGTAAAGTCACATCATTTGACTTGAATTTTTTATGAAAGGTAGTCGCAACGCATATCATGACTGCAAATTTTTGCAGTAAAAACTACTGAATTAATATATACCATTAAATTATTATTTTGATCTAATAGTTCAGATTGGATTAAGGGAAAATCGGGAAACACAATTTTATTAAATATAAAGAATTCATAAAAAACAAAAACTACCAAAAATAAAACTACCAAAAAATAAAATACAAACATTAAATATATCAATGGTTGAAGTCTTTCGGTCTGAGCTCAAACAGATTGCTGGTTGGAGCTGTCTCGTCAGACGTTCATCACCGTCTTGTCGGACCTGCACTAGTATGCGATCACTTAATTACAAAAAATTACAAATAGTGCAATAAAACCAAAAGCTACATACGAACTGCACTAGTGTGGTCAAATACTAAATCATATCCATACTAGTGTCGACCAAACCAATACCCAAGAACACTAGTGCAACCAAATCTTAATACCCACGTTTACCCATTCACACTAGTACGTACCTCATCGGCGACGACGGAAATAGATTGGGGCATGGCACATCTTGGAGGTGGCGGCTGGAACAGATCTCAACGGCAAAGGCGGATGGAATGGAATGCCCAACAACACTAGTGCAACCAAATCTTAATACCCACTCTTACCCATTCAAACTATACGTACCTCATCGGCGACAACGGAAATGATCGGGGCATGGTGCATCTTGGAGGTGGCGGCTGGAACAAATCTCGACGGCAAAGGCGAATGGAATGGATCCTGACGGAGGACGGCCGACAACGAAATCG
>JAVBHU010000595.1:7500-18706 GCA_034768395.1 Linum lewisii | reverse complement strand
AGGGAGTCAACGCGAGCTGTTTACTCCGCTTACTAGGAATTCCCCCCGTTAAAGACCAATAATTGAAAATGATCAACCCCCATCACAAATAAATTTTTAAAAAGGGGATTACCCAGCCCTTTGTCGGCCAAAGGGAAAAATAGACTCGTTAAATTTACATCAGTGTAGCGCGCGTGCGGCCCAGAACATCTAAGGGCATCACAGACCTGTTTTTTCCCTCAAACTTTTTTTGGCCAAAAAGGCCATAGCCCCTCTAAGAAGGGCCACGGAGGGTGCCTCCGCATACCCCTATTTAGCAGGCTGGGTCTCTTTCTTAACGGAATTTAACCAGACAAATCGCTCCACCAATTTAAAAGGGCCCCAATGCACCACCACCCAAGAATCAAGAAAGAGCTCTCAGCTGTCAACCCTTTACTATGTCTGGACCTGGAAAAAGTTTCCCCGTGTTTTTTTAAAATTAAGCCGCGGGCTCCACCCCTTTGGTGGTGCCCTTCCGTCAATTCCTTTAATTTTTAAAGCCTTGCACCATACTCCCCCCGGAACCCAAAGACTTTGATTTCTCATAAGGTGCCGGCGGAGTCCAAAAAGCAACATCCGCCGACCCCCCGGGGTCGGAAATCTTTTAAATGGTTGAGACTAGGACGGTATCGATCGCCCTTTCGAGCCCCCAACTTTCGTTCTTGATTAATAAAAACCCACCTTGGCAAATGCTTTCGCAGTTGTTCGTCTTTCATAAATCCAAAAAAATTTCCCCTCTGACTATAAATCCCGAAGGGCCCCCGGACTGTCCCTGTTAATAAATTATTTCCGATCCCAAGGGCCCCAACACAATAGGACCGAAATCCTGTGATAAAAACCCATGCTAATGTATTCAGAGCGTAGGTTTGGGCTTTGAGCACTCAATTTTTTCAAATAACTGCGCCGGAGGCACGACCCGGGCCAAAAATTAAGACCAGGACCCGCATCCCCGGGCAGAAGGGAAAAGGGAGGGGCCGGGTGCACCCCGGGTGAGGCGGACCGGCCGACCCAACCCAAGGTTTCCCAAAATACAGCTTTTTAACTGCAACAACTTAAATATACGCTATTGGAGCTGGAATTACCGCGGCTGCTGGCCCCAACTTCCCTCCAATGGGTAAACCCTTAAGGGGTTTAGATTGTAAATCATTTCCCAAATTTCCAGACTAATGAGCCCGGTATTGTTATTTATTGTCCCCTAACCCCTTCCCCCTGTCAGGTTTTTGGGGAATTTTTCGCGCCTGCTGCCTTCCTTTGGGTGTGGTAGCCGTTTTTTTCAGGCTCCCTCTCCCCGGAAAACGGGAAACCCCAATTCCCGTCACCCGCCCCCACCAAGGTAAAAGGGCCCCAAACCTACCATCGAAAGTTGGGTAGGGGCAAAAAATTTTAATGATGCGTCGCCGGGACGAAGGCCTTGCGATCCGTCGAGTTATCATGAATCATCAAAACAAGGGCAGAGCCCCCCGTTGACCTTTTAAACTAAAAAATGCGCCCCTTCCAAAAGTCGGGGTTTGTTGCACGTATTAGCTTAGGGAAATTTCTACGGTTTTCCGAGTACCCGGTTTCCATCAAACAAAAATAAAACTGATTTTAATGAAACCATTCGCAGTTTCACAGGGCTGAATTTGGTTTTATACTCACACATGCAAGGCTTAATCTTTGAGACAAGCATAAAGACTACCCGGCAGGGGGTCAACCAGGGGGGCATTCCCCATTCGACGCTCTCCCAAAGGGTCGGACCGAAGCACCAAAGATAAAGGGAAGGTTTCAGTCATAATAAATGAATCGAAGGGTCGGGCCAACCAATTTAGGTGTAAGCACCCAAGGCCACATCACTTCCAGCATCCGAGAGCACAACGACAAAACTAGGGCCAAAGAAAAAGCACCGAGGGTGAAAGACTGGGAAATAAATGGGGCCCAAACCAAAGATTCCACCAAGCACCCCAAGGGAGCACAAGGAGAACGGGTCTTGCAACAGATAATTCCCCCTTTCTTGGGTTGCCAAGAGTGTCAGGGACAGTGGCCAGGGTCAAGCGAAACGGTCGGCCACCGGGGGGGGGTCACACCACCCCCCTATAGAGAAAATAGCAATTTTTCCTCTCTCCCACGGGTAACATCATATAGCCGAGGGTCACACCCCCCCATAAAACTTCATTTTAAGGGTTTTGATCTAAATTTTTGCAAATTTAAGCATACCATAACCATTCATGAACAAAGTTTCATAATTTTTGGATTAGTATTAAATATTCTCGAATATTTTTTTTTTGCTGCTGCACACCCGGATGCAGGGCCCAGAGCACCGACACAGCCCCCGGGTGCAGGGCCGGAGCACCGGAACACACCCCGGATGCAGGGCCGAGATCCCCGGGCCAACCCCGGATGCAGGGGCCGAGAGACCCGGGCCAGCCCCGGGTGCACGGCCGAGAGCCCCGGCCCCCCCTCAATTTTGCGGGGCCCCGGGGGGGGTTTTTTTTTAAAATTAAGAGTGGCCCGGCGGGGGGGCACGGCCCCGGATATGGCCCATGGGCGCAAGGGGGGGGAAACCTACTTTTCACCCGGGGGACCCCCGCTAAAAAAAACCCCAGGGAACGTGAAAAAACCCGAGCGATTCACCAAAAGCCGGCGGGGACCACCGCCGACGGCCGGCGGCCACCAATTTTCCCCCCTGGTGTGCCTAAAACACGGGGCCACGCTCACTTCAGGGGCCCCCCCGGGGGGGTGGCCCCCCCCCTTAGAAAAAAAAGGCCCAAAAAAACCAAAAAAAAGCCGTGCCCCCCGAATGCCGACCCCCGGCAAAACCCGGGCGGCGACCAAAGGGGGCCCCGGCGGCCCCCCCCCCTTTTCCCCCCTGGTGTGCCCCCGGACGGTGGAGGGGCTAAACGGTTCCCCGGGGGGGGGGCCCCGAGGGGGTAAAAACCCCCCCCCCTTTATAGAGCAAATAAAATTTTCCCCCTCTCTCCCAGGGGTAGCTAAATAAGCCGGGATCCACACCCTGTAACATCCCCGCCCAACCGAACGGGTTAGAACTCAAGTTTGGGTGATAGAGTGGGGAAAGGGTATTTAAAGGGGGGTCCCCCGGGGGTTGGGGCCCTTTTGGGGGGTGTGCCCGGGTTTCGTTTTTGAAAAAGAGGGAAAACTGTGAACAGGGGCCAAAGTCTCATTTGGGCCCAAAATGTCCCCAGGCGCAATTTGGAAGTGTCGGTTTTTTTTAAAAAATTAATTCAGCAAATTTTTTCCGGCAAAAATAAAAAAAATTTTGGGGCCCCTTTTGGGGGCCCAATGTGCGCCGGGCCTTTTTTGAATGCCGGCGAATTTTGGAAAAAAAGGACGAAAATGACAGTAACCCGTTTTTTTTCGTCTCCTTTTCTCTCCCCAAACCATTGACAAACCCCAATTCAGCACCCTTCGAAGAGGATTCCCCGGGGATGTAGAGGGGGGGGTTGATTCCGTTTTTTGCTGGGGTTTAAAGCGACAGGAGAAGAGATCGCTAACCTCGTTTTTGGGTTTTCTGGGGGGTGGGGGCGTGAGCAAAAGGGGAAAAGAATTACGTTTTTGGGGTTGGATTTTTGAGTTTTCGGGGGAATAGAAGATTTTTTAAAGCCTCGTTTTTTTTTCAGGGGGGGGCCCTTTGGTTGTGTATATTTGGGACAGGTGAGGAGTTTAAATTTGGGCCCCTAGAACAATTTGGGGGTTTTATAAAATTTTATGACGTAAAGGGGTAAACTTTTTTGTAAAGGGGCTTTTTTTCTAATTTTGATTGGGGTTTTTATTTTTTGTTGTTAAATTGATATAAATTTGGGGGGTTGGGTGTGTACTGAAATAAAAATTTATAATGGATCGAATGGGGAAAGAAGTTAGGGGGGTTGGGAAAAGAGTGAAATTTGTTAGATGTTTAAATTGTATTTGGGGTGAAAGGAAGTTCCCCTTTGCCAATTTTGGGGCGTTTTTAAAAAGGGGAAAAGGGGGGGGCCCCCCAATATGAAAGGCCTCCCGTACTTGGGGGGGGGGGGGTTTTGGGGGGCCCCCCCGGTTTCCCCCTTTTTGGGTTATTGAAATTTGTGTTTGTGGTTGTGGGTGGGGGAGTGGAACCCGGGGAAGAAACAAAAACTGTGTTTTTGTGATTTTAAGGGATGATTTTAATTGTGCCTTGTGAGAATGACTTTTGAATTTTTATTTGGGGGTGTTGGTATTTGAATTCAAGTAAACCCTTTGGGGGGGCCCAACTACCCCCCCCGAATACACTTGACGGCCGATCAGGGTAAAACCCCTGACGGGGGTATGTTTTTGATACTCCGAAAGGGAAAAGGGCCCCCAAAGGGGTCGTCGTGATAGCTCCGGGGGGAAGGACCCCCAAGGGGGGTGCGTCGTTTTAAATTTCTCCCAAAGGGAAAGATCCTGGGGGAAAGTGTTTCGGGGGATGTCCCCCCGGTGGTGGTGGGGGAAACCCCTTTGGGCGCCAAATAACCCCCCATTTTAACATAATTGTATGTTCGGGGGCTGGGTGGTTGAAAGTGACTTTTTTTAGGGGTGTGATGAGATGATGGTTACGGGTTTTGTGAATTTTTTTCTTGGGGTTTTTTATCTTGGGGAAAAAAAAAAAAAAAAAAAAAAAATTTTTGGGGTCTGAAACGAGAACGACCAAGGGTCCCCCAAAATGTTTTTGGGAATTAAAATATGGAAAGGGGGGTTTTTGGGTTTTTGGGTTTCCCTTGTTGAATGTTTTGTCGGGGTTGGAAAACCCCCCCCCTAAGTAGGAAACGTGTGGGAAAGGCCCGGGGGGTTTCCTAAAATTTTAATGGGAAAATTTTATCCCTTTTTCCCCCTTTTTAGGATCTCGTAAGAGAGGGGGTTTGGGGCCCCCGAGTTGGGGTGGTTTTGGGAAGTGCTGGACTGAAGCTATGGGGGGAAGATGGTCCCCCTTCAGGGGGTTGACCTATTTTTTTATTTCTTTGCCCCTTGGGGGCTTTTTGGGGGTTTTTAAACCTGGATTTTTTAAATTTTTTCCTTTTATTTTTGGGGATTTTATGGTTTTTGAGGTTTTTGGGATTTTTAAAACGGTTTAGTTTTTTTGGGGCATGGAGGGGCCCCTCTTTTTAACCTTATTTAAACTTGGTTTTTTGGTTTGTTTCCTTCTGTCGTTTTTTCACGGGGGAATACCGAAAAACCCCCCTTAAACCCCCGGGGGTTTACCGAGCTGTTTGGGGGGGTTTTGTTAAAAGGTATCAAGCCGGTTTGCCCGCTGCTGTCCCCGGGGATTTTTTCTCTCTTTGGGGAGAAATTTAAAACCTCTTTGGGGGAGGGAGGATAAAACACCGGTACGGGGCCGACATTCCAAGGGGTTTTTTTTCAAATGTTTTTAAAAGGGTGGGATGTTTTGAAATCAAATGGTGAATTGAGTTGTTTGAAGGGCCTTGAGCGTTCAACTGAAATGTTAATGTTCCCCCTGTATTTAGAACCATCGTGGGAAGTCACCCGGGGTCCCCCCCCGAGGGATGGAGCAGGGGGCGTCGGTTTCGGCCGTCCCGGGTTTGAAGGGTTGGAACTTCAGGAAATTTGCTGGGGAGATGGGTGATCCCCGGGTGGGGGCTGAGCATGGATTAGGGAGTGCCAAATTCAAGTTCTTGAGGGCTGGATTTGAGGGTGAGATGGGGGGCAACCCCTGACCTTCTTGCTGAAGGGCCATGCCTTTGGGGTTTTGGGGGGAGTCCTTGCCGGAGAGTCAGGGGGGACCCGCCTGAGCTGGGGGGTTTTTTTGGTTCTTAGGGATGTTCCGTTTTCCCAGGTTTTTGGGGGGGGGGGGGGGGTATTTGGAGGGAGGCAAAGCCAAGGGGTTTTTCGAGCTGGGGCAGGGTGAGAAGTCGGTTCTGCAGTACTATATGGAGTTCACCAACCTCTCCCAATGGTACGATGAGCTTGCTAACCGGGGGCAAAAGTTGATCCCTCGTGTTCAAGAAAAGGGGTTTTAGGTGGGAGATTCAGGAGGGGGGCACATCTGGTGACATGGGGAGTTTGGTGGCGGTGAAAGGGGCTGCTTTGGAGAGGGAAAAGGGGTTTTTAGAGCTGGGGAAGAAGGAGGAGAAGAAGAGGAAAGGGGCCGGGTCGCCTTTTCCCCTTTGGTTACTCATAGTCACCCCCCCAAAAAAGAAATTCAGTCTGTCTTCTCAGGCCAGCGGAGTGGCAGTCTGCCCCGTCTCGTCGAGCTTTGGGGGTGTTTCACTTGTGGCCGCCCCGGTTTAAAAAGAGCGCAGAGTGCAGAGGGGGGGGATCGGTGCAGAGGGGAGGGCACCATCGGGACTTCCGTGTGGGCATTTGCGGGAAGCCCCCACTATGGGAAAAGCCACGTGCTGAGGGGGGCAACCAGACTTGTTAACTTGTGGGCACCCGGGGTCATAAGAGTAACTTCTCCCGAGGGGGAGTGGGGGGCCCACCCAGTCGGGGGGAAAACGGTCAAGGGCCTAGGGCCCATCTAGGAGCTAGGAGGCGAGGTGGAGGCAGCAGGGGCGGGGGGTTTGCAGTCCCCGGCGAGGAAGGAGCAATCCCACACCTGTTGGAGCTGGGGGGGAGAAAGGGGGAGGTTTTACCTCTCACCAAGGGGGCGGGGGGAAAATGCAACGACTGGGCCGGTATGATCTCCATCTTAACTTTCCGTTTACGCTCTGTTAAAATTGGGGTCAACCCTTCCCTTTTTGATCTGAGAAATGTTTGAGTATTTTTGGGGTTGTAGCTAGTAGTTTTGGGGGTTAGTTGGGGCGTCAGAACTCCGTTGGGGACTTCTGTTGGGGTTGATAGAGTCTGAGAGGGTGTAGAGTGCTAGTGGGAGGTGTAGAGTTCTTGGCTGATCTGGTGGTGCTTCCTTTCAACGAATTCGAGTTATACTGGGCATGGATTGGTTGGCTAGGCATGGGGCCTTGCTTGATTGCCAGAAGAAGGGGGTTTGTTGCTTCAGGTGGGGGTGTCGGCCAGGGGGTGTTCAAGGGTGTTAGGAAGAGGGAGTCCGCACCTATGGGAGTAATTTCAGCAATGCAAGCTTTTTCCTCTGTTTCCCAAGAAGGGTGTGAGGCTTTTTTGGGTGCAAGTGTCAATTGAACAAATGAGGAGTTGGAGAAGGTGCCTGTGGCTTGGAGTTCGCGGATTTTGTTCGGGGAATTACCTGGGGCACCGATCGAGCGCGAGGGGGAGTTCAAAAATAGAGCGGGTCCCGGAACTGCTCCAATCCCTATTCCACCTTATCGCATGGCACCGGCGGAGTTAAAGGATTGAAGGAGCAATTGCAGAGCTCTTGGATAAGGGTTCATCCCGCCCAAGCGTGTCACCGTGGGGGGCACCGGGGTTGTTTTGTGAAGAAGAAGGATGGGTCATGCGGATGTGTATTGACTATAGGCGGTTGAACAAGGCGACGATCAAAATCGTTACCCACTTCCAAGAATAGACGATCTCTTCGATCAATTGCAAGGGGCTGAAGTGTTTTTCGAAGATAGACTTAGTCGGGTTATCACCAGTTGAAGGTGGAGAAAGGATTCGGTGCCAATGACAGCTTTTAGGACCCGCTATGGACACTATGAGTTTCTGGTGATGCCGTTTGGTCTCACCAATGCTCCCGCCGCTTCATGGCCCTCATGAACAAGGTTTTCCACGAATATTTGGATAATTCGTGATAGTGTTCATTGATGATATCCTCATTTATTCTAAGACAAAGGGGGGAGCATGAGGGGCACTTGAGGATTGTCTTCATAAGTGAGGAGCAGCAACTTTTTGCCAAGTTTTTCGAAGTGTGCCTTTGGTTTGGGGGAAAGTTTTTCCTCGGGGATGTGGGATCTAAGAGAGGCGTGGGGGTTGACCCAAAGAAAATCCGAAGCGGTGGGGTTTAAATTTGGGCTCCACCTAAGGATGTGTCGCAACTGAGGAGCTTTTTTGGGGTGGCTGGTTACTATCGAAGGTTTGTAAGGGGTTCTCTACCATAGCGCTCCTCTACATAAAGTTGTTGAGGAAGGAGTCGAGGGAGAGTGAGCGCGGAATGTCAAAGAAGCTTTGAGGGGTTGAAGAAGAAGTTGACCTCAGCTCCGGTGGGTTTACTTTGCCAGTAGAAGGTGGAGAGTATGTGGTGTTCAGTGATGCGTCCTTGCAAGGATTGGGCTGTGTGTTGATGCAGAATGGGAAAGTTGCGCTTATGGGCCCCCCGACAGCTTAGGTGCATGAGGTGAACTACCCAACCCATGATTTGGATTAGCTGCAGGGGTTTCGCCCCTGAAGTTGTGGAGGAAATTATTTGTATGGTGAGACGTTTAAGATCATGACCGATCACAAGATCTTAAGCACCTTATGGTTTCAAAAGGACTGAATGGTAGGCAACGGCGTTGGGTGGAGCTCTTGAAGGATTATGACTGTACCATTGACTACCATCCTGTTAAAGCTAATGTGGTTGCGGATGCTTTAAGTCGAAAGGAGTTGGTGGAACTTAGAGCTTTAAGGGTGGAGATGCAGTTAGATGATGCAGGAAGTTTGCTTGCCAAGCTCCAACATTAGGCCTATGCTAAATGATAGGATTGGGGAGGAGCAGCTCAAGGATGCTACTCTGGTGGCCATTCGAGGGGAAGTTGAAAAAGGCATGGTAATGGATTTGAGGTAGTTGGCGGTTTGTTGAAATGCAAGGGGCGAGTGTGCGTACCGGAAGTAGAGGGATTGAGGAAGGGGATTTTGGAGGAGGCTCACTCCTCGATGTATGCTATGCATCCCGGGATGACGAAGATGTACAATGACCTGAAGTTAAGTTTTTGGTGGCCAGGAATGAAGAAGGATGTGGCTCGTTATGTGCGACTTGTTTGATTTGTCAGAAGGCTAAGGCGGAGCATAGAGCTCCGGGTGGGCTACTTCTCCCTACCTATTCCGGAATGGAAGTTTGCGGACATCACCATGGATTTTGTATCGGGTTTTCCGCCGACTAGAGAGGGAAAGGATGCCGTGTGGGTAATCGTCGATCGGTTGACGAAGGTTGCGCATTTCATACCCATTCGATTTAAGCCTAGTGTGGAGGTGTTGGCAAAGCTATATATAGAAGAGGTGGTGAGGTTACATGGGGTTCCTCAATCCATTGTCTCTGATCGGGATCCGAGTTTCACGTCACATTTTTGGGAGGGGCTGCATACAGCGTTGGGACTAAGCTCAAGTTCTCGACGCGTATCATCCTCAGACGGATTGGGCAATCGGAGAGAACGATCCTTACTTTGGAGGAGTTGTTGAGAAGCTGTGCTATGGAGTTTCAAACCCCTTGGACTGAATTGCTACCTTTGATTGAGTTCGCCTATAATAACTCGTATCATAGTAGTTGAAGTCCGCTCCTTTTGAGGCCTTGTATGGGAGGAAGTGTAGGACGCCATTGTTTTGGGATGAGGAAGGTGCGAGGGTGTTGTCGGGTCCTCAAGTTGTGCAAGAGACGGCTGATCGGGTTAAGGTTATCAAGGAGAGATTGAGAGCGGCTCAAGATAGGCAAAAAGCGTATGCCGACGGTCGTGCTAGAGAGCTGAGTTTCAATGTTGGAGAGAAGGTATTCTTGAAGGTGTCGCGCGTGGAAAGGGTTGATGCGTTTCGGTAGAAAAGGGAAGTTTGCGCCTCGGTACATCGGTTCCTTATGAGGTCCTCGCTAAGACGGGTCCGGTGGCTTATGTGTTGGCGTTGCCGAGGGAGTTGGAAAGGATACACAATGTGTTTTCATGTGAGCGTGCTTAGGCGGTATCATGGGGACCCTTCTCAATGTAATTCAGCCGGAGGAGGTGGAGATTGAGCAAGACTTGACTTATGAGGAGAAGCCAGTCCGATCGTGGATAGGCAAGTCCGGTCTTGAGGAATAAGCAGATTCCACAGCTCAAGGTGGTATGGAGGAACCATGAGAGCGAGTCGGCTACCTGGGAGACTGAGGAAAGTATGAGGCGGCGGTACCCGGAGTTATTTGGAAGTGTATGATTCAGGTATTAATTTCCCTTGATGTATGCTTTTTGTGTTTGCTTATGGTGGTGTTGTTCCAAGAAGGTCTAGGGTGTGTTCGGTGTCATATTGCTAGGATGAGTTAGGGATGATTTCGGGGACGAAATCCTTGAAGTTGTGGAGACTTGTAACTCCCCGCCCAACCGAACGGGTTTAGAACTCAAGTTTGGGTGACTAGAGTGCCGGAAACGGTACTTAAAGGGTCTCCTGAGGTTCGGACGTTTGGGGTGTGTCCGGGTCGAAGTTGCAAAAGAGGGGAACTGTGAACAGTGCCAAAAGTGCTCATTTCGGGCCCTAATGTGCGCAGCGCACATTTGGAAGTGTCAGGCGCACTTTTCAATTAATTCACAAACTTTCGGCAGAATATTCAAAATGTGCGCCTTTTAGGGGTCAATGTGCGCCGGCGCACATTTTGACATGCCAGGCGCACATTTTGTGCATAAAAGACGGAAAATGCACAGTAACCCGTATTTTCGTCTCCCTTTCTCTCTCCCCGAAACCATTGACGAACCAACTTCAAGCAACCTTCGAAGAGTGATTCCGGGAGCTGTAGAGGTCGGAATGAGTTCCGTTTTTGCTATGGATTCGTAGCGACGAGGAGAAAGAGATCGCTAACCTCGATTTTGGTTTCTGGGTGTAGTCGTGAGCAGTAAGGAAGATAGAGCTACGAGTTTGGAGGTTGGAGTTCGAGTTTCTGGGGAACTAGAAGACGATTAGAGCCTCGTCTTCTATTCCAGGTGAGGGCTTAGCGTTGTGTAGGTAGTTTGGAACAGCGTGAGGAGTTTCAATTGGACCTAGAACAATATCTAGGTTATGCATGAAATTGATGAGCGTAAAAGGGATAAACTGTTCTGTGAATGTGCTTGATTGTATTGATGATTGCTGTGATTGATTGTTGTTGTTGATTGATATGAATTGGGGTTGGGTGTGTACTGAAATGAATTGACTAATGGATCGACATAGGAATGAGAGTTAGCGGTTGGGAGATGAGTGCAAGTGTTATGATGTTATAAATTGCTAGTTGTGAATGCAGGAGAGTTGCCCTGCCCAATGTGGGGTCGCTCTGATTAAGAGAACAGGTGGGTGACCCCTAGACTCATGACATGGCCTCCCCTGTACTTGCAGGTGGGGGTGGCCGGTGAGCTAGCCGGTTCCCCTTTGGTTGATTGTAAGTGTGTATTGTGGTTGTGGCTGGAGAGTTGAACCCAGGGAT
>JAVBHU010000595.1:0-2500 GCA_034768395.1 Linum lewisii | reverse complement strand
GCGCGCTGCAGTCCACAATCGCGGCGGCGGCATCTCCCCGAGCGTTTCAAAGGCCCGGGCTTGGGCCGCAGCCACAATCCGCGTCGGTCCGCACCCCCAGCCGATCAGCGGACCGGCATTCGCCATTCCGCATCCGACCGGGGCGCATCGCCGGCCCCCATCCGCTTCCCTCCCGACAATTTCAAGCACTCTTTGACTCTCTTTTCAAAGTCCTTTTCATCTTTCCCTCGCGGTACTTGTTCGCTATCGGTCTCTCACCCGTAATTTTGCCTTGGACGGAATTTACCGCCCGATTAGGGCTGCATTCCAAACAACCCCACTCGAGACAGCGCCCGTGGGTGCGACAGGGTCGGGCACGACGGGGTCTCCCCTCTCCCGGGGCCCCCTTTTCCGGGGGCTTGGGCCCGGTCCGCGCTGAGGACGTTTCCCGATACAATTTAAAGCCCAAGGCATCCCTTTCAAGCTGGGTCTTCCCCGGGTTTGCTCGCCCTTACTAAAGGGAATCCTAGTAAGTTTCTTTTCCCCCGCTTATTGATATGCTTTAAATCGCGGGTGTTCCCGCCCCTGGGGTCGCAAGTTTGGGTGGGGCTAATAAAATAAAAGGCCCCTGGTCCAATAAATTTTGTCGGCCCGGGAGCAAACCCCGACTAAAAGACCCTAGTGTCGTTTCAACCCCCAGCTACCCTGGCGTCTCTTGCCCCGACTTTCTTTTGGCCATCCGTAGGCTCTTACAGCCCCTGGGAGGCCCGAATCCCCCCTTCCCCTTTTGGGGGCAGGGCGACTTTGGTGACACCCCGGCAGACGTGCCCCCAACCAAATGGTTCAGGCGAACTTGCGTTCAAAAATGATGGTTCAGGGATTTGCAATTACACCCAAATTTGCATTTTGTAGTTTTCATCGATGGAGAGCCGAGATATCCGTTGCCGGGAGATTTCATTATTCTATTTAAAAGTTGGTGGGTGCCCCCATCCTGCACACCTTTGCCCGGGCACTTTGACGGGTCGTCATCTAGTATTCCTTGGCGCATTCCCCCCGGGGTTTGTTAGTTTGTGGCGGAGGCAAAACATGGTGGTAAAAACCCCCCCCGAGCCAAGGCAGGCCTTGCGTGGTGGATGGGGACACCAAACATCACCCTTCCCCGCTTTTTAACAACAAGTTCGTTTGGTCTTTCTGCCGGGCAGGTTTTGACAATGATCCTTCCCAGGTTCCCCTAGGGAAAACCCTTTGTTACGATTTTCCCCTTTCCCTCTAAATGATAAGGTTCAGTGAACTTCTCCGACGTCCCCGGCGGCGAACCCCCCCGCGCCGCGATCCGAACACTTCACCGGACCATTCAATTTGGTAGGAGCGGGCGGGCGGTGTGTACAAAGGGCAAAGGGGCGTGTCAAGCGGGGTGATGATCGCGCTTACTAGGAATTCCTTTGTTGAAGACCAATAATTGCAATGATCTATCCCCATTTACCCCATGAAATTTCAAAGATTACCCAGACCTGTCGGCCAAAGGGTATAGATCGTTGAATAATAGTGTAGCGCGCGTGCGGCCCAGAACATTAAGGGCATCACAGACCTGTTTTTTGCCTTTAAACTTCCTTGGCCTAAAAGGCCCTAGTCCCTCTAAGAAGTGGCCACGGAGGGTGCCCCCCCGCATAGTAGTTAGCAGGGAAAGGTTTTCGTTCGTTTAAAGGAATTAACCAGACAAATCGCTCCACCAAAATAAGAACGGGCCCTGCACCACCCCCATAGAATCAAGAAAAAGTCTCAGTCTGTAATCCTTACTATGTCTGGACCCGGTAAGTTTCCCCCTGTTGAGTCAAATTAAACCCCAGGCTCCCCTCCTGGTGGTGCCCCCTTTCCCTCAAATTTCCCTTTTAAATTTCAGCCCTTTCGCCCAAATCCCCCCCGGGAACCCAAAAACTTTTATTTCTCATAAGGTGCCCGGGGGAGTCCAAAAAGCAACATCCCCCGATCCCCGGTCGGGATCGTTTTTTGGTTTAGACTAGGACGGTATTTTGATCGTCTTCGAGCCCCCCAAAATTTTGTTCTTTATTAATGAAAACATCCTTGGGAAATGCTTTCGCAGTTGTTGTCTTTCATAAATCCCAAAAATTTCACCTCTGACTATGAAATCCCAATGCCCCCCACTGTCCCTGTTAATCATTACTCCCATCCCGGAAAGGGCCCAAAACAATAGGCCCAAATCCTTTTGTGTTATCCCATGTAATGTATTCAGAGCGTAGGCTTGCTTTGGGGCACTCTAATTTTTTTTAAAGTAACTGCGCCCGGGGGCACGACCCGGCCAATTAAGACCAGGAGCGCATCGCCGGCAGAAGGGACAAGCCCGGGCCCGGGCACACCGTTTAGGGGACCGGCCCCCACCCCAAACCCCCGGTCCCAAATACGAGCTTTTTAACTGAACAAAATTAAATATACGCTATTGGAGCTTTGGGAAATTTCCCCGGGGTGCTGGGGACCGACTTGCCCCCCAATGGGTACTCGTTAA
>JAVBHU010000594.1:0-18707 GCA_034768395.1 Linum lewisii | reverse complement strand
GGGCCTTTCCCGTGGGGCCCCGGGCCCATCAATTGCCCCCAAGCCCTTAGTCGAGCTTTGCTTGGCTGAGGGCTTACTTATAACTCGGATCGCTTGTTTGTGATCGCCGTAGGAGGGCCCATCAATTGCCCCCGAGCCCTTAGTCGAGCTTTGCTTGGCTGAGGGCTTTTGATCGCCTATGTTGTGTCGCTTTATCGCTTTGCTGTCCTATCGCCTTGTTGCTTTGTTGTTTTGCCGCTTTGGTGTCTTGGTTCTTATCGCCTTATCTCTTTTGTCGCTGCTTTCAAATCGGGGCCCCTTCTTTCCAGTTTTTCATGCACCTCTCTACCGCTCAGGGTATTATGGTCTTTTACTCCCTACCTTGCTGGAGAAGTTGGGGAAATCGGGGTATTTCAGTAATTGCCAGAAAGCCATCATTACCTTATCCCTCAAACGTCACCTCACCCCGCGCGTGCCCCCAATGAAACGTCGCAAACGGTTCGATTCCCGCCAACACCCCCTTTTTAAAAACCCGCGCGTGTACCTCACTCATTCACCGCGACGGTTCCACTCCCGCTCACTGCACTCCTATAAAAACCCCCATTCTTACCGTCATCCTCCGTTTTTTACCTCTTTCTCTGCCCCTTGCCTCTCTGTTTTTACAGTCTGCTTGCCTCCACTGCTTCTTCCTTCCTCCGCCGATCGGAAAACGCTCATTTTTCCTTTTTTCCGACCACCGGAAAACGTTCATCTCTCTTTACCATTTTTCAGATGTCTGGAGCCCCCCGACGCCCACCTGGTACGTGACTCCTCCCTTCTTTCTCACTCTCTTTGCCATCCTGCTGTTGTTTCCTTCTCTTTTCTGCTTCTTGATATTTTTCTTGAACCATGGATACCGATTCCGATAGCCAAAACCAAAGTCATTCCTACTCCGCGGGTACCGACTCTTCACCCTCTCCTTCATCCCCTCCTTCAACTTCCAGCCAGCTCCTGAACCAGTGTCCTTAAATCCTCCATCTATGGCCGAAACCTCGTCTGCCCAAATTTCGACGTAGCAGAGGGAATTTTGATGAATCTCCTGCCCTGCCTTTTTGGGGTCCCCACCAAAAAGGTTCGAGCGGCCCTCATGGGGTCGAGATTGATCCTGAGGCGACTAGAGTCACCGGCTCCTACTCCATTGGCAACTGGCGGTCTATGTGGGGAAGAGCTACTTGTGACGAGCGCACGGTAAATCGGCCCGGGCTACTTCCTTCAGGGTCGGTGGAGAGGATCGCCCGCGTTCTTCCATTCGCCATGCTGCCGTCTACCTGGGAATTCCCCGTGGCCTCTGGCTTTCCACTATTGGCAATTCCCCGCCAGGGTGGCACGGCGTCTGGACCGGGGCCCTTCACCAATGGCCTTCGCCTTCCGCCATCATCGTTACTTTCGACCTGCTTGGGTGTTTTGGCGCTTCTTTTGGCGTTTTTAAAACGTCGGTGTTGGGCTAAAAAGCCTTGCTTTTAAATTTGCGCTGCGTGACTAAGCAGATCGCCCCCACTCTGCGGTTGTTTCAATTAATTCATTATGCCAAACACATTCCAATGCATCAGTTTCGTTCGCCGAGCTGATCTTACTCAAAAGGGCACTTACTCATCCCCGAAACCTCGCCCTACATGGTACCATTCGTTTTTCTACTTCCGCCCCAGCAACACTGATCGCCATTTTGGGGTTCGCTACTCCCCCCATCCTGGTCTTCTGGTGACGTGAGTTCTTTCAACGCCGAGCTTGATCCTACTCCTGATGAAATACTCCTACGTCGCCAGATCCTTTTGATTGCCATCACTTATCGACCACTTCTGGCCTGCGGACTGCCCAGGCGGGGGTACGAGGAGGTATACTTTATGTCTTAGGCGGTGCTGATTGTTTTCCTCCCTTCCTAGCTGTCGCCGTTCATCTTGCGTAATTGAGTCGTCGTAGCCAAACCTTAGGAATGTATAACCTTTACATTATCGCCCACGTTTTTTTTTATACGCTTATCCTTTTTTTTGCTCTCTTTCTTTCCCTTTTTTTTATACTAATCTTTGGATGTACTTTTTCCCAGGCGCCGTAAGCCTCGCTAGGTTTCCTCCTTAGTTTCCACCGCGCGTTGGGGCCTGTCGCCGAGACTCGTCCCAGCCGCTCTGAGGCTGCCCCGTCGCCCCCTGCTCCTGCCCAACCTTCGCCTGACAAATCTAAGGGGGAAGAGGAAGGCGGCTGAGACGGATGAAAGCCTCCTTTCTTCAAAGAGGAAGAAAAAGCTTGGGGGTTCCAAGCCGAGGATAAAGGCAGGTGAGGGCTCCAGCAATCCACCGCCGCCACCCCCACCAGTGATAGAGGTGGAGGATGTCGATGCTGAGACTGAAACTCCCCCCCGCCGCTCTCGTCGCCAATCGCCCTTTCCCGGGAAATGACAAACCTTCTGCGGGGGACCTTAGAGCATCCTGCGACGAGAACGTCATCTCATATGACGACTCCTATCTTCCTGATGAACCTATTCCTCTTCCCCGGGATCCGGAGCATCCCGAGTCCCGAGCCTCTGCGGAGCTTGATCTTCGCCCCCCCGAGCTGCTCGCGACCACTCTCGCCCGCCTCCTGTCAACACCGACCGTGCCCGCCGGGCCGGCTGGACAGAGCGAGCTAACACTCTCTTCGATCGCCCTGCTCCTGCTGGACGCGAGGGCGAGGGTCCCTTTCGCCTTCCCTACTTCGCTGTCGTTCATCCAGTGGCATCCCACATATCGCCCGGATGGCGAGTGATATCACGGGGAGTTTTTCTCGAGGTGTCTACGAGGGGGATGCCCGCTCCTGGTGAGGGCTCGGAGATTTCGGACCTGCATGGGGCAACTTCCTCGCCCCTCCTTCAGGTACTTAGGGGATGCGTCATTTATTTGCTTTGTCTGTTTCCTTAGTTCTGCTCGCTGCTTCTTACCCCTTACATTTGTTTTGCTGCCTAGGCCGTGGCCGAGCTCGGCGATCTTTCCTTTGCATGTAAACACATGCAGGAGGAGAATCGGAAACTGAAGGAGGATGTTGAGAACCTGCGCTCTTTGCGCATGGATCTCACCCGTTATCATAACGAGGAGAAGGTATTTACTCATCTGCCTCTTCTTTCTCCTCTTTTATATATACTTTTTTCCGGCTTGTCATCGTACGATCCTTGCTAAACCCGCACGTTGTTGTTTATTTTTTTATCTTAGCGACGGGCAGATGCAGCGACCTCTGCTGCTGAGTCTCTGAAGAAAAGCCTGGCGGGGCGACTGAGCGAATCTCCCAGATGGAGAGCGTCCAGGAGGACTTGCAATCTGCTAATAAGCATATTGTCGCCCTTGAAGCCGAGTTGGATGAGGCTCGCGTCAAGGTCGCTCAGGTGGAGGAGTAAGCCGCCGAAAGGGACAGAGCAAAAGAGCTGCTTAATGACTCTCTGGCGGCTGAATCGGCGGCGGATCGTGATCTTGCCGCTGCCAAGGCTCAGTACGATGAGACTGTGGCTTATTACACTCATGCTCTCGGCGAGAGTATGCGTGTGGTAATGCGCAGCTGTCGTAATGAGTTCTACGAGCTGTTTCCCAACAAGGGCTGGCCGGGGCGAAAAATGGTTCGACCCGTCCTCCGAGGCCTCAATCGCTATAACTTTGGGGTTCCCGACCTTCCCGATGCCGAGGAGGAGACTTATTTTCGAGATGCTGCTCGCTTGGAGCGGGAGATAGTGGCGGCAGATGCTGAATATGTGGCGGCCACTCGCCGCAGCCGTGGCCTGCCTGATCTGAATCTCGATGGATCGAGGTTCAGCCGCCATCATCTGATCAAGCCCCCTCGACCAGCGACAAAGACTTCAATTCCGCCGCTGACCTTCCAAGGCTGGCGAGAAGGGCTCCGGGCTAAAGACCCATGATCCCGCTTTCAATCATGTTGTTTATTATTGCATCTTTTCAGACAATCATCATGTTTCTGCGTGCTGTTGCTGCTTTCCTCCTTTCCCCTTCTCTTTTTTTTTGAAAAAAACTGCTTTATTTAACTCTTCCTCGCGAATTTTCAATCTTTGGTCATTTTCTTATTACACCTCTCTTGACGCTTTGCTTCTTTTCATCATTAACTAGATGTTATACCGATAGCTTTGATGCCTTAGGTCTTACACAGCGATTTGTTAATGCCCGTAGGTCTTACATGCGATCCCAAGCCCTTAGGTCTTACATGATAAATTTTATGCCCTTAGGTCTTACACAACGATTTGTTAATGCCCCTAGTTTTCATGCGATCCCAATGCCCTTAGGTCTTAAAATGATAAAATTGATGCCCCTTTGGTCTTTTCACACGATTTGTTTTAAAGCCCGTAGGTCTTACATGCGATCCCCAAAGCCCTTAGGTCTTACAGATAAATTTGATGCCCTTTGGTCTTACACAGGATTTGTTAATGCCTGTAGGTCTTACATAGCGTCCCAATGCCCTTAGGTCTTACATGATAATTTTGATGCCCTTAGGTCTTACCCAATGATTTGTTAATGCCCGTGGTCTTACATAGCGATCCCAATGTCCTAGGTCTTACATGATAATTTGATGCCCTTTGGTCTTTCACAACGATTTGTTAATGCCCGTAGGTCTTAATAGCGATCCCAATGCCCTTAGGTCTTACATGATAAATTTGATGCCCCTTAGGTCTTACACAGCAATTTGTTAAATGCCCGTAGGTCTTACATAGCGATCCCAATGCCCTTAGGTCTTACATGATAAATTTGTGGCCCCAAAAAACATATATTAGATTCAACATTAGGGCCCTGTTGCCTTAAACTAGCCTCGGTACAAGGTCTTTTTTTAATCATAATATGCCTGAGAGGGATGGAGTTCCAAGTTTGGGGATCTTGCGTTCTTCTTCTTAGTAGGAAGAACAACCTCTATAGAGATTCCAATTTTGTCACATGTTAAATGTTCGCAACGACTTTCAAATCTTCGAGTCCCCGATCTCCGCAAAATCATGCACATTGTGATTTCAAAGTCTTTTAGGTTTTGCAGCTTTGGGCAATGAAGGTATTCTCTCTAGTTCCACAAGTTATCCAACTTAAGTCCTCCAACTCTTCTGACAACAAAACCCTTCAAAAATCTTTTTGGGGCCCACATCTAAAGCCCACAAGGTCCAAAATTTCCCAACCTTGGAAACTTTGACATGTTTGCGAATCATGGGGGCCATCATTCCACCCCGGTTTTTCATCGGTGGGTGGGGCACTTGTCGTAACGATTCGACTACTTTCCTCCTCTGTTGGATTGATAGTTCCCTCGAGGGTTTAAAACATCCATGGATCCTTAGCTTCTCCAACTTGCAATTTGGGAAAAAGACGACATGAGGAACTCGGGCCATGGTATCGAGTCAAACCCTTTTACACTATCGATCTCCAGAGACTTCAACGAAATTTTAACCCTCCGAGCCCCTGTATCTTTTTGGGACCCAACGTTCTTTATGGGAACTGAGTCAGGGTTTTCCAGGTTCTCCAGGTTCGGTACCCACACCAAACTCGACAGTTGTCCATTATCGGGTTAGTTACGATGTAGGCAACAAGAGAAGAAGAAAAAGCGTTGACTTTAGTGTTTTCAGTGAAAATGCTTCAACTGGATACCTTGCACCCAAAAGGGAAGGGAATGGAGGGTGTCAACTCCAGGGTCACTCTTCACAACAGTAATTTCTCCAAATTTAACCATCTCTTCAAGATTAGGGATGGAGATGAAGTTTCTAACTCCTTTAAGCTTGTAGGCATCTTAATCCCTGCTAGTGTTTTCTCCTGCATAAACCTTGAGCCGGTCCCTTCAATCTGCTTGAGAATTTTCGAGCTTCGACAATTTCCCAATATCGATAAACACTTCTCTCGATTTTCACATCCAAAGTAGAAATTAGTGAGATCAAGCTCTTGAAGCCCCTCCATCATCCCAATGGTCCCTTCGGTAATCTTGCTTACTCTACAGTCCTCCAGCCTCAGCACGATTAACTTTTTTAACTTGCTGATATCAAGCACCATTTGGTCTTGACTCCAACTGTCGAACATAAGAAAGATCTAGAATCTCTAGACTCCCCGATTTTCGGAAAAGATGGGATTTTTATTAGGTTTCACATCCAGCGAGATTCAAAACCTTGAGCTTCTCTGCCCTCTGTTGGGGTACACAGTAAATTTGTAAGTTAAAAATTTAAATTATTGATCAATGTGAAATATTGAAATGAAAAATTTCCTACTTAAAATTTCAATGATTTATATGGGATAATAGTACGTTCTGGAACTATAGGTCGAGTTACATGATCGTTCTAAATTCAAATTCGTCATAGAGTGGTATCATTACTCTGAAACAATTACAGAGTAGTCCTACTGACATTAAAAATTTACTTTTCCGCCCATTTTTCACTTCAACGTTGTCATGTAATAAAAATATATTTAAAATTCAATAATCTGATTCGAATCTAAAAATAACCCCATCCAACTCATAAATTTTGATTCAAAACTAAATCTAGTGAATTAGATCGATTTAAGTATAGATTTGAATCAGTTTAAGTTTAAATTTTTAAAATACATTGTTGGTGATGTGGCAAAATGGCAAAAAAACTACACCACTAACGTCAATAAAAACTACTTCATAACCCGTTTCATAGTGATATGACCACTCTATAATGATTAATTATAATTTTAAAACAAGCTTATAACCTGGCCTATAATTTCAGGACGTATTTAAGTATTTGACATATATATAATACGTAAACGAACCTTGATTTTCCTCAAACAGCCCCAATTATGTTCTATTTCGCTTTCCTCGAGATCAAGAATTACCAAATTTTTCATCTGAAAACTAGCATAGATGCATTCTTATGCTCTGGCAATCGTTAGCCACATTAAATCGGGAAGAAGATTACTGAAATCTCCAGTAAGCTTTGTAGCTTTTGCGTCGAGATATCTCAACTCTGACAAAAATTTGTGAAACATTCGCTCTTGAGCTCTCGGAGAACAATGGAAGATGAGTTTACCCTAATTGCTTTAACTTGATTTGTTCCTGTAAGCCAAAAAAGAACATATCTTCATAAGTTGCTACAAGAAGATTAATGAAACATATGTCGAATAAGAGAATACCTTCTTGTTTGATAAGAGATTCAAGGCATCTTTGTCGGACCATATTCTGCTTTCATTCCTGGATGATCAATATTTTCCTGGCGACGATTTCTCTGGCCCATATCTCTAAGTTGATCATGCATTTGCAACTCGTTATTTTCTCCAACTTTCAGCAGGCTCCCAACGTGTATGCAGTCGGGTCTCGACCTTAACAATACGTCCCCCAACAAGAGTGGTCGGCGGTCGACTCCCGACAATATGTGTATGTAGTCGGGGAGTCGGGTCCGAGACCCCCAAACAACAATAAATAGTGAAATTATGAAAAAAAAACGATTTTGTTACATTCTTGAAACAAGTTCGGGAATTAGTGAAATTGTAGCTTCTCTCTTTGTTTATATATGATTTCATTTCTTCTCTAACTCGTTGCATATATAATTGCAGGAGGCAAATAAATTGAAAGTTCTAATTCTTTCTAGATTGTCACAGCGATACCGTTACACCGAAAAGATGAAGTTGATGCCAAGTTTCAGACACTGGAGCTAGATTTTTATCTCAAGGAATTCGTCGAATTAGAAGCCGGTTGTAGCTAGAATGAGATGAGCAAGTCACTA
Organism: Linum lewisii; assembly: GCA_034768395.1. Taxonomy (NCBI): domain Eukaryota; kingdom Viridiplantae; phylum Streptophyta; class Magnoliopsida; order Malpighiales; family Linaceae; genus Linum; species Linum lewisii. The sequence continues at coordinate 11,023 of JAVBHU010000594.1, read as the reverse complement.
GAATCTTCAGACTGTGGAGCTAGATTCTTAGTCTCGCTAATTGATGAAATATTGCCCCTTGCGATCTCGATTTAGCTACTTGCAGTTCGATCATTATCTCTCTAAGTGTCTTGTTTGCAGCCGAGTACTACGGCCAAAGGCAGAGTAAGTCTATCTTCTCTAGCAAGTGTATGCTAGCTACTCTATCAGTTTCTCGAACATTACTTCTTGCCTTGTACTTCACACGAGTATCGTATTTGTAACATCTATTTTATTCATGCATACTGTGTACTCGTACGTACTTAATACACATTTACACGTACACTCAACAGTCACCAGCCAAAACACATTTGGGCATATAGAAGAGAGCTTCAAGTTGAATATTGGCCAACTTTGTAATCTATTCTTTTCTTCTCTATGTTATTATTTCTTTCATAAATAATAACTTTATTAGTTATATTAATATTTTCCCTTTTTCTATATATTATTATTCCTTAATTAGTTCTCCCTATTATTATTTTTATATATATTCCTACCACCAAGCCAAGGACTCCCATCACACATCCACACTACATAGTTTTTCTTTGGGGGTCACCCTCAAGGAAGCATTGAAGCGGCGTCGTTTGGGGTTAGGGGTTTATTTAGTTCGATGAGAATTATCAGTTTATTAAATCTATATTTAGAAAACTAGTTTAGGTTTTGGTCGGGTAGAAATTATCAAATAATTGTGTTTCTTTTTTCTTTTTTTTATGAGGTTTTTATATCTAATTAAAAATTACTTGTTTTTGGTTGTTTTTATTCATGGAGAAATTGTCATCATCTCAGTTACTTGCAAAATTTGAAGTAAATAAAATTGGTAATTAAAAATTAATATGTTTGAATCTTTTTCCCCAAAACCCCGGGTTTTTTATAGCTTTATCTCTATAATTTTAAATCCTGATAGGTTTTAAATTTTTTTTAGAATTAAATTGATAAAAAGTAAAATGATATAGCATTTTAGACTTGATTATATTCAAGAAAAAAGAAAAACTACTAAATTTATTGGACATAGCTAATTTGATTAATATAATATTAGTATATTTGTGTCTACTAATATTATGCGGGAGAAGTGATAAATTTTACCACATGAGGGGAACTATACTGTTATTGCATTTATGTCTTCTACAAATTGTTCGGGGACGAAGGAGAAATGCCGACGACTCAAACGAATTACTTCTTCTCCACAATCAGATTCTACCCCGGACTCTGTAGATTCGATACGGTGCCTCTTCCAGATTGGTGGAGTATGAAGGTGTTTTTTTGAGTTTTAGAGGTACAGATAGCGGTTTATAGTATCTCCGATGTTCTCTACCATTTTGCTTGCTGACACATAAATATTCCACACGTTCATGGACGATGAGAAACTCCGTAAGGGTGAAGGTAATGGCCCCCAATCTTTGGAAGCCATCGGCAGTCGGAAGATTTCTATTCCCATTCTTCTCGCCTCGTTATGCTGAGAGCAAGTGGTGTCTGAAAGAACTGGCTGAGATTGTTGAGCACAAAAAGATGAGAAAATGGGCATATCATTTACTCCCTATTTTCTATTGGTGGATCCCCGAGGACCGTACGTCATCAAACTGGGCCTTATGAAGTTAGCATTTCAGCAACATGAGAGAAATACTAACTTTGATGAAAAGGACCATTGAACATGGAAAGCTTCTTTGACTGAGGTTGGATCTTTAAAAGGGTGGCACATCAAAACCAAAGAAGGTATTTTTCTATCACTCTTAGCTTAATTAATTGTTATTGTGCTTCATTATGGTTAGCTTATTATCCATTTTTGTATAGGTTTATATCAATTATGAGAGATTTGTTTACTGATTTTTTAAGACTTTATTACTTGAAATAGTCATATTACACACTAAACAATCCAAACCAACCTCTTCTTTCCCCAAATTCACTAAATTCTTATTTTCTACAGGGAGGTTGATGTTGCAAAAGTTTTTTACAGAGAGTATGGTCTCATCTAAGCAAGAACAATAACAAATTAGAGATCAATGAGTTGGTTGGAATTGATGATCAGTACAACGATAGAAGATATGCTAGATCTAGGCTCTCAGGGTGTGAATCTAGTTGGCCTTCATGGTTATGGGTGGTATCGGAAGACCACTCTTGCAACAGCTGTCTATAACAAAGTTTCTGCTTACTTTGATCGGTATAGTTTTGTGAAAGACATACGAGAAACTCAAAAACAACATGATGGTGTTCTCATTTTATATAAAAAGCTTAATTTCTAATATTTTGAGGATGGATTCAGTTGAATCAATAGTGATATTAGTGAAGCAAAGAAAATCATACGAGAGAGGATTACCCGGTTTAAGATCCTTGTGGTTCTCGATGACGTAGATGAAAAAGTTTAAGTTTGAGGAAGTCTTGGGAGATCCCGAAAGTTTTGCTTCAGGAAGTCGTTTTATTGCCCATCGAAGACAAAAAGTCATGGGGAGTTTAAGTAAGGTCAAAGCAAGTTGTATGAAGTTCAAGGAATGAATCCTATTCGCTCGCTTCAATTATTTTGCAAGCATGCTGTTCAAAAAGGATTCTCCTCAATCAGGTTTTGAGGCCTTATCAAATGCAATCATATCCACTGCAGGAGGACTTCCATTGACCTTAAGGTTATAGGGTCATTCTCTACCGAGAGAAGAAGAAGTTTGGAACGACAAACTGAAACAGTTAAAAAAAATCCCAGAGAGAGGTCATGAAAAATTAAAGATTAGTTTAGATGGATTGAACATTGAAGCGAAACAAATATTTTAGATTATGCTTGCTTCTACATCGGCGAGAATAAAGAATTCCCTTCTTACATGTGGAGCGATTGCAACTTTCATCCCACACTTAATGTCAATATTTTGGTCCAAAGGTCTATGCTCAATATTGGAGATGAAAATGAGTTTTTATGCACGATCAACTTAGAGATATGGGCAGAGAAATTGTTCGTAGGAAGATATTGAACGTCCATGGTGAGAAGCAGAATATGGTCAAAGGAGGAAAACTCATGAGCTATTACTTAACAACAAGGTATAACTTGTCTAATTGTCTTGTTGTATAAATTCGATAAGCTTTGTTATATATAGTAGGCTAATTTGTTATGTTGTTTGGGTTTGTTTTGAAATTTTGTCCACAGGGAACAATCAAATAAAATCAATTAGACTAGCAAACTCAGCAAGTGATTTGTTAGAAGCTGAGGAGCAGTTGTTTTACGGATATGTCAGAGCTAAGATATTTTGCAGCAACAGAACGTCATTCATCGGGAATTTCAACCAGGTTCTTCCAAACTAAAATGGATGGAACTGAGAAATTTTACTCTTGTTATCATCGTTACCCATGCAGTTGAATGTGAAGACTTGATCATTATTATCGTTGACTTCCCAGGAGATGAGATCACCAACATATCAAGGTTCGTTTTATTAGTTGAAGTGCTTTTACTAATAATTATGATATAGTATCTTATTAAAATAATTTTGCAGGATAAAGAAACATAGAAGTTTGGTAAATGTGATTGAGAATATATAACATGGTATGGTATTTCATAAAATGCATGTATTAGAATTAGTGTACATTTTACTTATGGTTTCTTCATAAGTTGCATGGTTTGAAAGCCAAGTAATTGATTGGAATCAACCTGATCATGAATAGAGAAAATTTGGTTACGGAAATCAACAGCTGGACAAATCTCTTGTTGGCCAGTTTATTAGTCAGAAATAATGTAAGTCTCTCGAATTTGGATTTTCTGATTGGTAAGCTCACAAGCTGACAATAGGTGCATGTAGCCCTCGACAATAAGGCTCCCAACGTGTATGTAGTTGGGTCTCGACCTTAACAATACGTCCTCCAACAAGAATGGTCGGGGGTCGACTCCCGACAATATGTGTATGTAGTCGGGGAGTCGGGTCCGAGACCCCAAACAACAATAAATAGTGAAATTATGAAAAAATGATTTTCTTACATTCTTGAAACAATACAAGTTTGGGAATTAGTGAAATTGTAGCTTCTCTCTTGTGTTATATATGATTTCATTTCTTCTCTAACTCGTTGCATTATAATTGCAGGAGGCAAATAAATTGAAAGTTCTAATTCTTTCTAATTGTACGTTTGGACTGATCAAAAACTTCCGGATTTTCCAGAATCTGGAAGCTAGAGATATTGGAGATTTTGGTTTCAGAATGAGAAGAAGATTTGAAAATTGAGAAATGCAGAACCTAAAAGTGTTGAAATTAGGGGTCTTTGTGAAATAGGGAAAGATCAAAGGTGGCACCATTGGGACGATGATGATGAGGGGCTTCGGGAGCTCCATCTCTCTGATATTATTGTGATACGATACTTTAAGACAAACAATTGTTGATATTGAGGAATTGCCGTTGCTCCGAATATTGAATGTCAAAGCGTTGGTTCCCAAAAAAAAAAAGTTATTTGGGGATGTTTTGGAAGGGATCAGCTACCAAAAAGTTTAAAGAAACTTCACACTTCATCTGGTTTTGCTAATGTTGAAGAGCTGTTAGGAATTAGAAGATTCACTATTTGGAAATGGACGGAACTTGTGATCCCCATCAGCTGGCAGTAGAGAGGAGGGATCACAAGTTTCCACTATTATCCCTGGAGTCATTCTTCCAAGTGAAATCGTTGGACTTGTCACATGAGAGGATAATTATGGTTGAAAGTAAGGACATCACTACTATGTACCATCATCCCTTACCAAGGTAATACTATTGACTCAGTAGACACGGAGCGATCCGAATCTGAAAATCTGAGGAACTTGACTGAGTTGAATCTGGAATGTCTAATCTGAGAGATCCAAGGCATGGGAGGGCTAAAATCGTTGCAGGTTCTTTCGCATTGTTGGAGCACAAAAATTAACTCGTATCCATGGCCTTGGAAATTCATGTCTTCTTCCAGCTGCAAGTTGACTCACTTGTATATTTGTGGTGCCTCTTCTTCGTGAAATGTATACATTTGAAAAACAAGATGATGATGGTGGTGGTGATGATGATGGTGGTGATGGTGATGGTGATGATGATGATGGTGATGGTGATGATGAAGATTTTTAGTCAAATGGAGATCCTGGAAATCCCATCCATTGGTGGTAGCAACACCAGGCTGTCCAAGCTTCCCATGGTTAAGTACATGAAAATGAATGTGAACTAAGAATGGTGATGAAAGGGACTGAGATACTGAAGATTTATCTGAACGAAAGCTGCTGTTCGTTTTTTCTGTCAAAAAACTAAACCAAAGAAGATGGAGTTATTTACTATTGGATGACGTTCCAGCTTTGCTAGAAGAGTTGTGGGAGTGGAGATTTGAAGGCATTAAGGTTAATTATGAATGGTTGCTTTTTGTCGGAAAGATTGCACATCAAGGATCTACCCTACTCTAGTCTGTGTCGTATAGAAGTGGACTGCCGACTATACTCTCCGTCTTCTCATGGACATTGATTTTGATCTTTCGTCCTCGCCACCGAAGGAGGTGCTATCATCTAGGTGAACTTAGATTAAACATCACTTGGCCACATAAGAACTACCGGATGCTGAATCTAAGGGTGCATGACTCTGCCTAGAGTCGAAGGAGGGCAGATGTAGTGAATAAAGGACTCCATCATTGAACATTGCAGTGAGCTTCGAATTCTTCATCAGCTACTTGATCTCTCAGAAAATGGTAACATATCTAAACCATCAACTCTGTCTTTCAATCAGATTCCATTGATGGAAAACCTTAAACAAGATGTGATTCAGTGATTGCTTTCTAATGCTCATTATATCCTTACAGATTTGTTAGCCTCTTACAATGGATAAACAGTAGCGAATCAAAAGGACATTCATGTTGCCCTATTCCTATCATGAACTACTGTATAATTCAGGGGGGTATGTTCTAGCTCTAGCAGAGTTGTGTGAAATACTTTGTCGTGCTCGAAGTTGATATGCAAATCCAGTTGATTGAGACAACGCTAGTTGGCTTGATTCATGTTGTCCTGTTTGCTGGTTACAGTTCCTTTTATTGCTCTCCAAACTTTCTGTTGTTCCTTTCTTACCTGCACAATGTACCTTAACTGACCAAGTGTTATAATTAAGTGATTCATCATCACTATCTTCATGGATTGTCTGGTTTATATTTTGACACTAGCATTTAGCACAACTCAAACCAAATTAGCATGTTTTCTGGTGGATTTTGATTGTCACAGCGATACGTTTTACCAAGGCATTGAAGTTGATGCCAAGTTTCATACTGTTTGGAGCTAGATTTTTATCTCAAAGGAATTCGATCAAAGAAGCAGCTGTAGCTAAAACAAGATGAGCAAGTCACTATAATGAATGCAGCACTTGGTTGTAAGTTTGATGTAGTTAATGTCTTCTATACATGTTCCTATGCTATGCTTCATAGAATACTCTCTACGAGCTTTAATCATGTGCTTTTCCGAAACAGGTCAATCGAAGAACAATTACAGAATGACGGAATTCTTAGGCGAATAGGGCGAGTTGCCAAGAATGTCTGATACTGCAACTTCAGTTATAGTTTCAGTGGTTCCCCAGAAGACAGTTCCTTCTGTAGTGCCTGCAACCTGGCTTTGCGAATCCTTCTTGGAGCACTTCTTCAGGAAATTCGACACCTTTGCATCGTCGTGCCAGTCCTCCTGCATACTCCACCTCTGCTAAGGAGTAGAAGATGAAGAAAGATTGTTCATTGCTGTGTCTTTAACTTACTAGAATCTTTCTTTCTTGTAGCTTACTAGACAAGTTTTGTTTAATTCAGAAATGGATGAAATTAGGGTTCTAAAGAGATACTTCTGTATGTTGTATATAAACCTTCAAGTTATTCATCACTATAGGTTTCATGAATTTTAAGCTTTTATTGATTTTTGTTCTTCTTCGGTTACTTTGGCCTGTGTAAAATTGCAGGAAACAGAGCAGCAGAAGATCGAAGAAAGGAGAAGTTCGATCCATGTTGATCTGTTGAATTTCCAGAATTTTGGGGGAGGAATTCAACAGCTTCATCGTTGGTTCTTGTTCATAACTGGGTTTCATTAATTTTAAGCTTTTAATGGTTTTTTTTCCTGCTTGGTGTGTATAAAATTGCAGGAAACAGAGAACCTCCATTGAAATGGGTGAATTCGTTGAATTTCAGTAGCTTCATCGTTGGTTCTTGTTGAAAAATTCTCTATTCATTTGAAGCTTTTGCTAATTCGATTCGCCGTTAATGGATTCCGGCCGATCAATTCTTCGCCGGAGAGAGGTTTCTTAGCTTTAAACGACGTCGTATTGAGGAATGGGGAAGTTCGGAGGCCCGAAAACGGCGTCGTTTCATGGGTGGTGATTTTTTGGAGGTTGTTTGGGTTGGACCCAGCTCCGACCGGTTTTTGTGGGGGTTTGAAATAAAGCCCGACCCGACTACGATTTGGCCCAGTTATTTTGGGCTCAGCCCGCAGTGCCTCCGCCTATGAGGCCTAGGCCTGGTATGAGTTTTGACCCGACCCGGGAAAAACCGCTGACCCGGAAAGTTTCACGCGTGTAACACACGCGCCGAGAGTGGGCTTCACGCACTTGGACTTCCCACGCCGCGCGTGTAAATCTATTGAGAGTGGGCTTTACGCGCTGGACAATTTCACGCGCGCGTGGGCTTGTCTGGCGAGTGAGGCCCACTCGCGGCGCGTGTAGCCCACGCGTGAAACTTTCCGGGTCGGCGGTTTTTTCCCGGGTCGGTCAAAACTCATACTAGGCCTGGGCCTCATAGGCGGAGGCACTGCGGGCTGAGCCCAAAATAACAGGGCCAAATCGTAGTCAGGTCGGGCTTTATTTCAAACCCCCACAAAAACCGGTCGGAGCTGGGTCCAACCCAAACAACCTCCGAAAAATTCCCACTCACAATACGACGCCGTTTTGACCTTATCTTTTGAAACGACTGTTAGCTGCCCATTTTTCGAGTCGGATCTGGGCCGACCCGGTGTTTTTACCCACGGAATCCAGAGAAAACCCCAAATTTCTTAGGCATAGAAAATTTGAGAACATTCAACCGAGAGAAGAGGAAGCTGGTGAAATGATCGCTGACCATGGAAGGAGTAGCGCTTACCCTAATGGAGTAAGAGACTTGCAGGAGGAGGATGTGATAGCGGTTTCAGTCCATGGAGAGAGAGAGCAGTGACGGTTGAAACTAGCTTCGCGTGCTGATTTCAGACGCAGCGAAGACGAAGACTTCCAAATCGGATTCGCGGTAAGCTCATCGTCCAGGTTTTCTTGCGAGTTCGTTCTTACTTGTTCAATCCATAAGACCATAAGCTCAGTAGAATTTGTGTGTGATACTATTTTTCAACATGTTATCATGTGTTTGTGCAGGATGATAAGTCGATTCGGAAGGATATGATGACACAGTCATGACGATGACATTGCTGAGCTTTAATCTTTAGCTGTGGAAGGATAGTTGTAAGCAAGAAGAGATCTGCTCCATTAAGAAAGACCATCCTGTTCGCGATAGCCCTCAGAAAAACAGGTAATAGCTCTTCTGTTAACAAGTGAACAGTCTTAACTCGCATTCTACTGAACTCATTCGAAACATTGCGTGTTTTAATATTGATTTGGTCCTTTTCGAACTGGTGGCTTTCAGTTGCATTATCAGAACTCATATAGCTTTTGAACACAATCACAGGACAGGATCGGGCTAGGTCCCTATCTAATTGGGTCGTGAATGACCCTCTCTCTAGTTGAGAATAAAACATGATGTCTGCAGAAGCTGGGAAAATTTTGTCTGTCTATGATGATCCCTCAGACCAGCAATCTTTATCTTTGGATGATTTCACCAGCACTGAGGAATCACTTGATGAGACGACGAGACTATCACTCGAAACTACCACTGATGATGCTATTCTTATATTGGGCAGAGATTTGTAACACATGATTCTGCTTATCAGTTCTATAGTGAGTTTGCAAAGCGTTGTGGATTCTCGATTCGTCGTCACCGCACAGAAGGAAAAGACGGGGTAGGTAAAGGACTGACTAGAAGATATTTTGTATGCCATCGTGCTGGTAACACTCCTGTCAAAACTACAAATGATCGTAAACCACAGAGGAACAGAAATCATCAAGGTGTGGATGTCAGGCATATTTGAGAATCAGCAAATCCTTGTCAGAAGAAGAAATGTGGGTGCACAACCCGAATGGCGTGTTACTGGGTTCGCAAACCAACACAATCATGAGCTTCTTGAACCAAATCAAGTTCGTTTTCTTCCTGCTTATCGTACAATATCAGATGCTGACAAGAGCAGAATTCTCATGTTTGCCCAAACTGGAATTTCAGTTCAGCAAATGATTAGACTGTTGGAGCTTGAAAAGTGTATTGAGCCAGGCTATTTGCCCTTCACTGAGAAGGATGTAAGAAATTTGCTTCAGTCATTCCGTAAATTGGATCCCGAGGATGGAAGCATAGACTTACTGAGAATTTGCCGAAACATAAAGGATAAGGAACCCAACTTCAAGTTTGAATACATGCTCGATTCAAACAATAGGCTTGAAAATATTGCTTGGTCGTCTGCATCATCAATTAAGTCATATGAGGCTTTTGGTGATGCTGTTGTTTTTGATACAACTCATCGCTTGACTGCATTTGACATGCCGCTTGGGATATGGGTTGGAGTGAACAATTATGGTATGCCTTGCTTCTTTGGTTGTGTGCTTCTACGAGAAGAAAATTTAAGATCATTGTCGTGGGCTTTGAAGGTAATAGAATCTCAACATTCTTGTCTGTAAATATCTATTGTATGGAACTCATAATGTCTGCAACTGTTTCACTTGCGTTAAGATAACTTGCTGAATGTTAAAGGGGATGATACATATAATTTCTGCAACTCTTGTTGAAAAACAACAATAAAAGAAGAGAAGGATAGACATGGGAATGGGACAAATCGAAAATGTTCATCAATTGGACTTGGAACATGTTTAGAAATGCATCTTCTTAGCCTATTTAGCAAGGTAGTGTTCGTCCTTTCGGACTCTTTTTGGTCTTCTAGAAGACTTAGGAATGACATGGATGTTGCTAATGTGTCCTTGGACATACTTGGATATCACTTGTGGCCAAGGTTCAATCCTTTTTGCCTTTGGTTAAGGACTAATATATTTTTGTTGGAATTATAACTCCAAAATTGCTTACGTATACTTATATTTTTCTCGTGTTATGTGACAGGCATTCTTGCAGTTCATGGACGGGAAAGCACCACAAACAATGTTAACTGATCAGAATATGTGTCTCAACGAAGCAGTGGCTATGGAGATGCCTAGCACGAAACATGCTCTGTGTATGTGGATGGTGGTTGCAAAATTTCCTTCATGGTTTAATGCTATTTTAGGAGAGCGTTATAATGATTGGAAAACAGAATTTCATCGACTCTATAATCTGGTGATGATTGAGGATTTCGAGCTGGGTTGGAGAGGCATGGTTACTTCATTGGGCTCCATGCTAATCGGCACATCACAAACTTGTATGCATTGCGCAATCTATGGGCATTGCCATACCTGAGAAGCCATTTCCTTGCAGGAATGACTGCAGCAGGACATTCAAAATCGATAAATTCATTCATCCAGCGGTTCTTAAGTGCACAGACCCGTCTTGCACAATTTGTCGAACAGGTATTATCAGCTGTCGTTTCGTCCCTTTGTTTCAGTTTCATCATCTATCAAAACATGCCTAGTTTGTTCGGTAACCGTTCAACTTGTATGTGAAGCACACATTTATTTCAAATGTTTTATGTTCCATTGAATCAGGTTGGCGTAGCTGTCGACTTCAAAGATCAAGCTACTGAACAGCAGACAATGCAGCAGAATCTCCAAAATATATGCTTGAAGACAGGAGCACCTATGGAATCCCACGCTGCGTCAGTCCTCACTCCATACGCTTTCAGTAAGCTCCAAGAACAACTCGTATTAGCCGCTCACTACGCATCTTTCCAGATGGAAGACGGGTTTCTCGTGCGACACCACACGAAATTCGAAGGGGGAAGGAAAGTGTACTGGGTTCCCAGGGAAGGAATCATTAG
>JAVBHU010000593.1:12500-18708 GCA_034768395.1 Linum lewisii | reverse complement strand
GGGGCTATTAGGAATTCCCTTTGAAGACCAATAATTGAATATCTATCCCATCAGATGAAATTTAAAAGTTTACCCAGCCCTGTGGCCCAAGGCTTAACTGTTGAATACATCGTGTAGCGCGCGTGGGCCCAGAACATCAAAGGGGCATAAGACCGTTATTGCCTAAACTTCCTTGGCCTAAAAGGCTAGCCCCTCTAAGAAGGGGCCCACGGAGGGTGCCTCCGCCATAGTAGTTAGCGGGCTGAGGTCTCGTTCGAAAAGGGAAATTTAACCAGACAAACGCTCCACAACAAAGAACGGCCATGCACCCCACCATAGAATCAAGAAAGAGCTCTCGTTGTCAACCCTTACTATGTCGGACCTGGAAGTTTCCCCCGTGTTGAGTAAAATTAACCCGCAGGCTCCACTCTGGTGGTGCCCTTCCGTCAATTCCTTTAAGTTTCAGCCTTGCGAATACCCCCCCCGGAACCCAAAGATTTGATTTTCTAAGGTGCCGGCGGAGGTAAAAAAAGCAACACGCCGATCCCGGGTCGGCATCGTTTTGGTTGAGACTAGGACGGTTTTGATGTTTCGGCCCCAAATTTCGTTCTTGATTAATAAAAACATCCTTGGAAAATGCTTTGCAGTTTTTGTTTTTATAAATCCAAGAATTTCCTCGACTATAAAATACGAATGCCCCCGACTGTCCTGTTAATCATTACCCCGGACCCCAAAGGGCCCAACACAATAGGACGAAAACCTGTGATGTTATCCCTGTAAAGATTCAGACGTAGGCTTGCTTTGGCACTCTAATTTCTTCAAAGTAACTGGCCGGAGGCAGACCCGGCCAATTAAGACCAGGAGCGCTCGCCGGCAGAAGGGGCAAAACGGGGTGACCCCTGAGGCGGGCCGGGGGACCACCAAGGGGCCAATCGAGCTTTTTAATCACAATTTAAATATCGATTGGAGCGGAATTACCGCGGGTCTGGGGGACCAGACTTGCCCCCCAAGGGTAGTTAAAGGGGGTTTGTTTTACTCATTCCCAAATTTCCGCTCAAGAGCCGGTATTGTTATTTATTGTCCTACCCCCCCGTGTCAGGATTGGGTAATTTGCGCGCCCGCTGCCTTCCCCTTTGGGGTGGTAGCCGTTTCTCGGCTCCCCCTCCGGAATCGAAAACCCCAATTCTCCCTCACCCCTCCCACCATGGTAGGCCCCTATCCTTTTCCCTCGAAGTTGATAGGGAAAATTTTAATGTTTTCGTCGCCGGGACGAAAGGGGCCCTTTCGATCCGTCGGTTTTCATGAATCATCAAAACAACGGGCAGAGCCCGCGTTGCCTTTTATTAATAAAAGCCCCCTTCCAAAGTCGGGGTTTTGAGATTAGTCAGAATTAATCGGTTATGGTAGCAGGTTCCATCAAACAAATATAACTGATTTAAAGAGCCATTCGCGTTTACAGTCTGAATTTGTTAATCACCATGCATGGCTTAAACTTTGAGCGCAATGACTACTGGCAGGATAACCAGGTGCATTCCCTCATTGAGCATCTCCTAGGGGCGGAGCCCAAGCACCCAAAAATAAGGAAGTGCAGTCATAATAAAAGAATCGAAAGGGTCGGGCCCCCCATTGAGGATGTAAAGCACCCCCTGGCCAATACTTCCCGCATCCCGGGACAAGCGAACACTAGGTCCATGAAAGCACCGAGGGTGAGAGAGGGAAACTAGTGGGCCACCACGATGTCCACCAAGCACCCCAAGGGCACAAGGTTGAAGGGTCTTGAACATGATAATTCCCTTCTTGGGTTGGCAAACAGGAAAATCGTTCTCCACCATCGGGTCGGGAAAGGGGGGCAATGAAAAGGGGATGGGAGGGCCACGGTTCGTGCTCAAAGCACGGAAACCCGCCTCCCAAACAACTCAAAAAAACCAAATCATGTTTCTCACGTACAAGTTTTGACAAACCCCGCATCCCATGACCGCCAATGAGCTTTAGACGTTTCAAAGCCAACCCAAAAAAGTTCACCAAAATTTACCTTTAAAAGCACCCCCTTTTTAAAACTGAAAAAAAAAAACGGGAAAAACCCCACAAAAATCGAACGGGACTTTCACCCCGGGCCCCCCGAGATTCCCCCAACACGCCGAAGGGGAAACCCCCGGGACCGGGCAATAACCATGGGGGAGCCAAAAATGCAACCCGGTTTCTACCTGCGGAAAAAATCAGTGGAGGCCAGCGGGGGAAAGGGGGGGGGAGGAAACACCCAAAAAAATTTGACCCCCCTAAACCCCTTTAAAAGGCGACGCCACCGAATGCCGACCGCCCGGGGGACCAAACCGCCGGGCGACCCCCCGGCCCCCGGCCCACGGGCCCCCCCCCCTTGCCCCCTGGGGGGGCCCTTTTTGGAAAAACCCAAACAGTGCCAGGGACAGTGGCCAAAGGGGCAAGCGCACGGTTTGGCCACCGAGGGGGGTTTGCACCCCCCCCTATAGAGCAAATAGCAACTTTTCCTCTCTCCCACGGGTAGACCTTTAATTTTAGCCGAGGAAAATCCCCCCCCCCATAAAATCCCCATTTTTAAAAGGGGTTTTTTTATCTGAAATTTTTTCAGAGATGTTAAGCTTTCCATAAACCCTTCATGATTTCAAAGGGTTTTATTTTTTTGGGGTTAAATATTAAATATTTCTTTGAATTTTTTTTTTTTGCGCTTTCACACCCCGGGTGCAGGGCCCGGGGGGGAACCCCGGACACGCCCCGGATGGGGGGGCCGGGGGACACCCGGCCGCCCGGATGCAGGGCCCGGGGCCCCGGTTTCCCAACCCCGGGGTGCCCGGGCCCAGAGACCCCGGGGCCCGGGCCCCGGGATGCCGGGCCGGAGAGCCCCGGCCCTGCCCCTGCAACTTATGCGGGCCGAGTCACGAAGCCAAGGGCCCCGAACCAGCCCGGATGCCAGGCGAGCCACCAAGCCAAGGGCCCCGGACACAGCCCGGATGCAGGGCCGAGATCCCGGTCCAACCCGGATGCAATGCCGAGGGCCCGAGGCATCCCCCGATGCAGGGCCGAGAGACCCGGGCCAGCCCCTGATGCCGGGCCGAGAGACCTGGGCCAGCCCCTGATGCCGGGCCAAGAGCCCCGGCCCTGCCCCTGATGCCGGGCCGAGTCACGAAGCCAAGGGCTCCGGATCAGCACCGGATGCCAGGCGAGCCACCAAGCCAAGGGCCTCGGACACAGCCCGGATGCAGGGCCGAGAGACCCGGCGCTTGCCCCGGATGCCGGGCCGAGAGTCCCGGATGCCGAGCCGAGTCACGAAGCCAAGGGCCCGGATGCCGGGCCCAGCTACCGAGCCAAGGACCCCGGATGTACGGCCAAGCCACAGAGCCGAGAGACCGAAGAGCCCGGATGCAGGGCCGAGTTACCGAGCAAAGGACCCGGACACAGCCCCGGATGCCGGGGCCGAGTCACAGAGCCCGGGGGCAGGGGTGCATGACACCCTTGTCAACACCTTGCAACAGGACCCGGATCAAACCGATCCGGGACGAGTCACAGAGCGAGACAGGGGTGCATGACACTTGTCAACACCTTGTCAAACCACTGTCTAACCACTGTCAAACTGTCACATGACACTTGCTAACACACTGCTAACACACGCCTATCACACGCCTATCACACGCTATCCACGCCCAGCGGCGCCCGCGCCCGCGCCCGCGCGCGCGCGGCGCGTGTGTGTGTGTTTTATTGAAGCAGTGGCCACGGACGGTGAGCACGGTCACGGATATGGTCATGGTCGGCAACGGTCGGAGACCTACTATCAGCTTCGGACACCCGCTATAATAGACCCACTGAACGCTGGAAAAAGCCGACCGATCACCGAATGCGGCGGCGACCACCGCCGACGGCCGGCGGTCCACCAATCTTGCCCCCTGGTGTGCCTCACGGACGGTGGCCACGCTCACGTTCACGGTCGGCCACCGAGGGGGTCGGCACCACCCCCTATAGAGCAAAATAGACCCACTGAACATGAAAAAAGCCGACTGACCACGAATGCCGACCGCCGGCGATAGCGGCGGCGACCGAAGGCCGGCGGCCCACCCTCCTTGCCCCTGGTGTGCCTCACGGACGGTGGCCACGCTCACGTTCACGGTCGGCCACGAGGGGGGTCGGCACCCCCCCCCTATAGAGCAAATAGCAATTTTTCCCTCTCTCCCAGGGTAGACATCAATATACCCGAGGAGTCACACCCCCATAAAATTTCATTTTAAGGAGTTTTGATTAAAATTTTGCAGAGTGAAAAGCATCCCATAACCATTCATGGTACAAATTTTTTAAAATTTTTTGAATTAGTTTTTAATTTTCCCCCGAATATTTTTCTTTTGATGTGGAACCCGGGATGCGGGCGAGAGCCCAGTGCCAGCCCCATGCGGGCCGAGAGCCCCGGGCCGCCCGGAGAGGGCCGAGACCCCCCGGGCCAGCCCGGATGCAGGGCAGACCCCCGGGCCACCCCCGGATGCAGGGCCCCGAAACCCCCCGGGCCCACCCCCGGATGCGGGCCCGAGACCCCCTGAGCCACCCCCTGATTGGGGCCCGGCCCCCGGGGCACCCCGGGGTGCAGGCCGAGATGCCTGACCCAGACCGGATGAGGGGGGAGGGAGTGGATGAAAGGGCCTGACCCCCGGACCACCCCCCATGCGGGGCCGAGCCACAGAGCCGAGAGCCCGAACCCCGGATGTTAAGATGCCAAAACCATTCTGAGCAAAGTTTTATAATTTTTGGATTAGTATAAAAAATATTTCCCAAATATTTTGCTTTTGTGCGACCATGGCTTGTGATCCGTGCCCGTGTCCGTTTCGTGGCCAGGGCCCGCTAGGACGCCACGGATGACCCCTCTAAGGTTTGAGGGCAACACCCCACTTGCACCCTGGATTAAATTTTTTTTTTCCCCAATACACTCATATCCCACGTGGGAGTGAAACAAGTGGGGTGGGATTCTTCCACAGATTGGTCATCCAACCCCCTTCCCGGGAAATGTCTAAGGAGTTTGATATAACCACAGCTACGAAATGGTGACCTATGGTCCAATCCCCCTATGAATTTTATAAATAGAATGCAATGATGTTTTCGGCGTGGGCGTGTGGTAAAGATTCAACACCCCAAGGGTTGTTCGTAAGGGCCCATCAGACGGCCTGACACTTGAATGTTTGTACTCTATAGTTAACCCTCTTATCTGGACCCTTGTGTAAATTTTTGAGGAGTTGTAAAAAGGGTTGCAAAGGGGGGGGGAGAATCGGAGCGACATGGGGCTAATCCGTGGTCGTGGCAGCAAGGCCACTCTGCCACTTTCAAAACCCGTGCGATTTAAATCGTCTGCAAGGTTCTATTCACTGCTCGGTGGAAATCATAATTCAAGGGGCCCCACAAACTCTTCCGTTCGGGGTTGGCCCAAAGCACGGCCTTTGGGGGCCCGGGAAAGGCCCCCACTGCTGGCGGCAAACGGGCAGCGAACGCAGGCGTCGGTGCCGCCGGATTTGACTTAGAGGCGTTCAGTCATAATCCAGGCCACGGGGAGCTTCGCGCCCCGGTTTTCAACCAAGCGCGATGACCAAATTTTGCGAATCAACGGTTCTTCCCTACTAGGTTGGATTTCTGTCGCGACCGGGGCATCAGTAGGGTAAAAAACCGTCTCACGACGGGCTAAACCCCGCTCACGTTCCCCATTGGTGGGGAAAATCCAACACTTTTTGATTCTGCTTCACAATGATAGGAAGAGCCGACATCGAAAGGTCAAAAACAACGCGCTATGAACGCTTGGCTGCCACAAGCCAGTTATCCCCGTGGGAATTTTCTGACACCTCTAGCTTCAAATTCCGAAGGTCTAAAGGGTCGTAGGCCACGGGTTTTACGGGTTTTATTCGAAAATAAACAAAACAAAAGACTTTTACCCTTTTGTTCCACCGAGATTTTGTTCCGTTGAGCTCATCTTAGGACCCCTGCTTATCTTTTAACAGATGTGCCCCCCCCAGCCAAAACCCCCCTGACAATGTTTTTTCCGCCCGGATCGGCCCCCCCAACGGCCTTTGGTCCAAAAGGGGGGGCAGTGCCCCCCCTCCACACGGAAAATAAAATAAATTAAAAGTAGTGGATTTCAATTTTGCCGGAAAATCCCCCTTATCTACACCTCCAAGTCATTTCACAAAGTCGGACTAGGTCAAACTCAAAAGGGTCTTCTTTCCCCGTGATT
>JAVBHU010000593.1:0-5000 GCA_034768395.1 Linum lewisii | reverse complement strand
ACACCGGATCAGGGCCGAGACCCCGTGCCAGACCCGGATGCAGGGCCGAGACCCCCCCCGGGCCAAACCCGGATGCAGGGCCGAAGCCCCCGGGCCGCCCCGGATGCGGGGCCGAGACCCCCGGGCCACCCCCCATGGGGGGGGGCCCCCCCGGGGGGCCCCCGGGGCCCACCCCGGATGCAGGGCCGAGAGCCCTGAGCCACCCTAGTGGGGGGGCCCCGGGCCCCCCGGGATGCGGGCCCCGAGAGCCGCCCAAACCCGGATGAAAGGGGCCCGGACCCCCCGGCCAGCCGGGGATCGGCCAACCCCGGGCCACCCCCCGTGGGGGGGCCGGCCCAACCCGAGGCCCCGAACACCCGGATGTTAAGCATGCATAACCTTCGTGATGCAAAGCTTTAAATTTTTGGATTAGTATCAAAATTTTTCCCCAATTTTTTGCTTTTGATGCCGACCAGGGCATTGCCCGATCCGTGTCCGTGTCCGTTTCGTGGCCTGGCGACTAGGGCGCCACGGATAGCCTCTAAGGTATTTTGGCAACATTTCCCTTGCACTCCGGATTCAATTTTTTTTTCCCAATACACCATATACCGCTGGGAGTGAACAGAGTGGGGTGGGATTCTTCCACAGATTGGTCATCCAACCCCCTTCCCGGGGAAATGTTAAAAGGTTTGATATCTTATCTGGACCCTTGTTAAATTTTTGAGGGTTGTAAAAGGGTTGCAAAGGGGGAGGGACGAATGGAGCACAGGGGGCTGAATCTCAGGGGTCGGGGCAGAAAGGGCCCACTCTCCCACTTACAATACCCCTCGCGTATTTTAAGTCGTCTGAAAAGGGTTTCTATTCACTGCTCGGTGGAAATCATAATTAAAGGGGGCCCCGCAAACCTTCCATCCCGGGCTTGGCCAACGAACGTGCCTTTGGGGGGGGGAAGGGCCCCCCTACTGCGGGTCGGCAATCGGGCACAACGCGGCGTCGGGCCAGCCCGGGATTCTGACTTAAGGCTTTTCAGTCATAATCCAGCGCAGGGTAGTTTTCGCCCCACTGGCTTTTAACAAGGCGTGACCAATTGTGGAATCAAGGTTCCTCTGTATAGGTTGGATTACTGTCCGACCGGTCATCGTAGGGTAAAACAACCTGTCTCACAGGGTCTAAACCCAGCCATTTCCCCTATTGGGGGGTGAAAAAACCAACACTTGGTGATTCTGCTTCACAATGAAGGAAGACCACTCGAAGGATCAAAAAGAAACCGCTTTGAACCTTGCTCCAAACCATTACCTGTGGTAATTTTTTCTGACACCTCTAGCTTCAAATTCCCCGAAGGTCTAAAGGATCGATAGGCCACCTTTCCGGGTTCTTTTCGTACTGGAAATCAGAATCAAACGATTTTTTACCCTTTTGTTCCAACATTTTTCTGTTCTCTTTGAGCTCATTTAGGACCCCTGCGTTACCCTTTTAAACAATTGCCCCCCACCAAACTCCCCCCCTGACAAGTCTTCCCCCGGATCGGCCCGCCGAACGGCCTTGGTCCCAAAAGGGGGGGCGTCCCCCGCCTCCATTCACGGAATAAGAAAAATAACTTAAAAGTGGGTATTTCAATTTTCCCGGAGCTCCCATTTATACTACCCCTCTCAAGTCTTTCACAAAGTCGGACTAGAGTCAAGCTCAACAGGTCTTTTTTTCCCCGCTGATTTCCCAAGGCCTTTCCCCTTGGCTTGGGGTTTCGTGGATAGTAGACGGGGGACAGTGGGAATTCTTTAAATCCATTCATGCCGTCACTAATTAGATGAGGGGGCATTTGGTACCTTAAAGATCATATTACTCCCCCCGTTTACCCCGCGGGTTGAATTTTTCACTTTGACATTCAAACACGGGGCAAAAATCACATTTTTTTGAGCATCCGCAAGGACCATCGAAATGCTTTGTTTTAATTAAACAGTCGGTTTCCCCCCTTGTCCTACCTTTTTGAGCGGGCTGTTCGACCCCGGGGGAAGGCCCCCCAAGAGGCCTTTCCCCCGCCCCCCCCCCGGGCCGGCAGCGGCGACCCCTTCGCCGCGTGAGCAGCTCGAGCAGCCTCCGACCCCGGGCGGGTTCAGGACTGGGACCCCCCGGGCCCACCTCAACCAACCCTTTTCCCCCGGGGTTAGGGATCCATTTTTTGCCGACCCCCCTTGTACATTGTTCCATCGCCAAGGCTGTTCACCTTGGGATGTGCGGTTAGAACGACGGGGGCGGGTGGACTCGGTCCTCCGGATTTTTATGGGCGCCGGGGGGCGCACCGGACCCCGCGACGTGCGGGGCCTTCCGCCGCTGGACCCTACCCCCACTGATCGTTTCCGGGGGGGGGGCCTTAAAAAAAAAAATAATCTTCCCCAGGCCCCCCCCGAGTCTCCGGGCTCCCAACCCGTTCCGTCAGCCGCCCCGTCCGGGTTTAGGGAATTTTAACCCTTCCCTTTCGAGCTCGCGCGGGCGCCTATCAGACGGGTTTCCCCCCTCTCTTTGGGGCGACTAACCCCTGTGCAATCCGTTCACATGGAACCTTTCCCCTCTTTTGGCCCTTTAAAATTCTCATTTTAATATTTGCTACTCCACCAAGATCTGCCCGCAGCCCTCCGCCCGGGTCGCCCCTGGGTTTTGCACGACCCCCGCGCCCTCCTACTATCGGGGCCGGCCCTTGCCCTGACGGCCGGGTGTGGGTCGCGCGCTTAAGCCCATCCATTTTCGGGGTATTGATTCGGGAGGTGAGTTTTACACACTCCTTAGCGGATTTCGACTTTCCGACCCCGTTTTCCCGCTGTCTTAATCGCCCACCCCTTTGTGGGTTCTAGGTTAGCGCGCAGTTGGGGGACCGTAACCCGGCTTGGTTCTCCCCCCATGCCCGTTCTGCTTACCAAAAATGCCCCCTTGGAGCTTCGACCCTGGAGGGCTCATCGAAGCACCGCCCGTCCTACCCATTTAAATTTGAGAATGGGTCGAGGGCATTGCCCCCGATGCCCCCAATCATTGGCTTTACCCTTTGAACCGGGCGAGCTCCAGCATCCGAGGGAAAACTTTGGAGGGAACCAGCTACTAACGGGTTCGATTTCTTTCCCCCCTATACCCAAGTCAGCGAACGTTTGCACTCAGTACGCTGCGGGCCTCCACCAGAGTTTCCTTGGCTTCGCCCCGCTCAGGCATATTACCATCTTGGGGCCCCCGAAGGGCATGCTCGCACTCGAACCCTTCTCAAAAGTCAAGGTCGGTCGGGGTGCCCCCCGGGGGGGTTCCCCCCAGTAGTTTCCCTTCGCCTTGGGTTTACTCGCCCTTACTCCACACATGTCAGACCCCTTTGGGTCCTTTTTCAAGAGGGGCCGAATGGGGGCCCGCAGGCCGACGCCCGTAGCGCGCAGGTGCTGAGCACCCCCGTGGGGGGCCCGCTGCGTCCACAATCGCGGGGGGCGGCATCTCCACGGCGTTTCAAAGGCCCGGGCTTGGGCCGCAGCCACAATCCGCGCGGTCCGCACCCGCCCCCATCAGGGGCCCGGCATTCGCCATTCCGCATCGCCGGGGCCATCGCCGGCCCCCCCATCCGCTTCCCCCCGAAAATTTCAAGCACTTTTGACTCTCTTTTCAAACCTTTTTCTTTCCCTCGGGGGTACTTGTTCGCATCGGTCTCTCACCCGATTTACCCTTGGACGGAATTTCCCCGCCGTTGGGGCTGCTTTCCCAAAACAACCCGACTCGTAGACACCCCCTCGTGGGCGACGGGGCCCGGGCACGAGGGGGCTCTCACCCTCCCCGGGCCCCTTTCCAGGGATTGGGGCCCGGGTCCCCGCTGAGGACCTTCCCAGACTAAAATTCAAACGCCAAGGCATCCGTTCTCAATGGGTTTTCCCCCGGTTCGCTCGCTTTTACTAAGGGAACCCTTAATTTCTTTTCCTCCGTTATTATATGTTTAAACCAGCGGGTTTTCCCCCGCCTGACCGGGGGGTCGAAAGTTGGAGGGGGCTAAAAAAATAAAAGGCCCCCATGGTCCCATAATTTCGTCCCCAAAGGGAGCAACCACGACTAAAAAACCATAGTGTCGTTTCAAACCACGCTCACCGTGGCGTCTCTTCCGACGACTTTCATTTCGGCCATCCGTAGGCTATTACAGCCACGGGGAGGCCAAATCCGCCCCTTTCCCCAAATTTTGGGGGCAGGGGATTTGTGTGACACCCGGGCAACGTGCCTCAACCAAAGGGCTTCAGGCCAACTTGCTTCAAAAACTCGTGGTTACGGGATTCTGCAATTCACCCCAAAAGTATCGCATTTTGCTACGTTTTATCGATCGAGAGCCAGATATCCGTTCCCGAGAGTCATTATTCTATTTAAAAGTTGGGGGTCGCTCCTCCTGCACACCGGACCGGGGCAAAATGACTGTCACTCGTATTTTCCCTTGGCCATTCCGCGCCGGGGTTTTGTTTTTGGGCGGGGGCATAACATGGTGGTCAAACCCCCCCGCCAGCAAGGCAGGCCTTCCGTGGGGGACCCTAGGCCACCAAACATCAGCCTTCCCCATTTAACAACAATTCGCTGTCTTTTCTCCGGGCAGGTTTTGACAATGCCCTTTCCGCGGGTTCACCTAGGGAAACCTTGTTACGACTTCTCCTTCCTCTAAATGAAAAGGTTTTCATAACTTCTCCGACGTCGCCGGGGGGCGAACCCCCCAGTCGCCGCGACCCGAACACTTCCCCGGCCCATTCAATGGGTAGGGCGACGGGCGGGTGTACAAAGGGCAGGGACAGTACGCGAGCTGATGACTCGGCTTACTGGGAAATTTTCCTCTTTTGAAACCAATATTGAAATATCTACCCCATCACGATGAAATTTAAAGATTACCCAGACCCCGGCCCGGTAAAGACTGTTGAATACAAATTTTACGCGGTGCGGCCCAGAAATCTAAGGGATCACAGACCCCGTTATTGCCCCAAACTTCCCGGCCTAAAGGCCATATCCCTCTAAAACTGGCCCGGAGGGGGCCT
>JAVBHU010000592.1:0-18728 GCA_034768395.1 Linum lewisii | reverse complement strand
TGGCTATCGACTCGACTTCATCCGCTTCTAAAATCCGCATTTACAAAACTCTGGCTAGGATAAAAGGGGCTACAGGTAAGAACTCTTTTTTTTTTTCTTTTCTTTCCATTTTCCAAACAAGTCTAAACCTCACTAATTTTCTACACACTTCAAGTAGTGGATGATTGGGACACAGCAAACCGACCACGACAACACCGACACTAATCAAAAGGACTTGAAAATCGGAACAAGGATCGTGATCGTGAATGTGGCTATCGACTCGACTTCATCCGCTTCTAGATCCGCACTTTACAACTCTGGCTAGGATCAAGGGCTACATTCGAGAACTCTTTTTCTTTCTTTCTTTTCTTTCTCCTTTTTTCTTACTGCATACTAGTGCTCGATTCAACACTTCACTTAGGTGTTGAACCTGCCTAGCTCAACACCTTTGCCCTTTTTGCTTAGTGCTCAACCCGACACTTCACTTAGGTGCCGAGCTTGCCTAGCTTTTTTTTGAGCTTTTTTTTTTTTTTTTTTTTTTTCAACTTAGCCACTTGATCCTTAGCCCCTTAACAACTTCCGTACAAGATTTCGAAATTGGATTCCGTTAGTCTCAACCACAATCACAAAGAATCAAAAGAGAATGAAAAACATGGAAGAGGGGAAGAAATTCTGGTTGCCTTCATCATCCTAGACCGGTGTTATCGAGTGGTATAAAAACCGTATCCAACCAATCAACCAACATACAAGAGTGATAAGATCTCAGTTCTGGCCCAGACTCATTTGATATTAGTGCTAACATGCTGGTTAAAGGTTCTAAGTGGAACAATCTAAACATCATTGGAAGACTTGAAGTCAATTAAACACTAAACGTCAAGAACCGAACGATTCTACAATAGAGGAATTCGACATCAATTAAGATCATGCAACAATCAAATCATAGCTTTTAGACTTCTACCATAAATAATCACACCAAACCTCAAACTCCCCTACGACTAACATGAGCATTGTCCTCAATGATCAAGAGAGAGAGGGTAAGGTGGAACGAAGTTACCGCCTTGGTAGAGAGGAGCAAAGGACGTGATAGAGGTGAAAAAGTTCCATGATGATCCCTTGGTGAAGGGTGATCCGCCTCATTGCTTGCCAAAATCCAATTCAAAGAACTAAAAACAACACAAAAACAAGAAAACGAAACAGTGAAGATAACATGGGTTGCCTCCCAAGAAGCGCTTCTTTAACGTCTCTAGCTAGACGAAAGCACAAGGAATAAGCTAAGTAAAACCATCCCAACTCATTACCTCTCCTTGAAGTCAATATCATTACCTTCGCATGGCACACCGAAACTTAAATTGAACCTTACCAACTTCGGGAGGAATGAGCATGGGTTTCCCGGATGGTGAAGTGGAAGCAATGGAGAAGGGGCCAAACCACTTGGAGTTGAGCCTTTCATCGGTGGCTTCTTAGACTTGTTTGTCTCACCCATTGGTGCAGCTTCCTTCCCTTCTCGGGTGACTTCATTACACCTTTCTTCTAGCCTTAGGTGGTGTCTTCGGGAGCACGAACGGTGGAGACTCCTTCACTTCATCCGTCTTTTCCTGCACATCACTAATAGCAAACAACTCCGCAAGACTATGTCGGACAAGGTTAGTGCTATTAGTAGCCGAAGTAAGCTCATGCGGATTCTTGGGGTCATGGTGACTAGCATAGGACAAGGTAAACTCCATACCATTTGAGCGGTCAAAGATCATGCATTCATTGTCGACCCTAAGGTAAGTTTACCACCATAGAAAACAATCAAAGCACGAGAGGTTGCTAAGAAAGGTCGTCCTAAAATCAAAGGCACATCGGCACCACCCATAGCATCTAAAATAACAAAATCCACAAGGAATTCGAAAGCACCAACCTTAACCAACACATCCTCAACAATACCACGAGGGGGTTTCATGGACTTATCCGCTAATTGAACATTCATGAGGGTTGGTTTTAGAGTCCCTAGGCCTAGCTTCTTGAACATGTAATACGGCATAACATTATACTAGCACCCAAGTCGGCTAAGCCTCTACTTATAGCATGTTCACCAATCGTGCAAGGAATAGTAAAGCTACCTGGGTCCTGAAGCTTTTCCGGTGGTTGCTTAGAGAGAATGGCGGAGCATTGTTCGTTAAGTTTGCCGAGGTGACATCCATTAGCTTGCGCTTGTTGGTGAAGATCTCCTTCATGAACTTTGCATATTGAGGCATCTTGGTGATTGCTTCTCCAAAAGGCATTGTGAATTGCACCTTGTCAAGAATCTCAACAAACCTCTTGAAATCTTTTCCATGGAATCCGCTTCAAGCGAGAAGGATAAGGTGGTTTAGGCTTTTACGGAGGCACAACCGGTGCGGGAGGAGAGACCGGAGTGGCCTCGTCGTAGCCTCTTGAGAACCAACCGTATTGGTCATCTTAGAAGCTTCTTTAGCCTTGGCTCTTCTATCTTTAACCCAATCTTATCCGTGTCATCATCGGAAACAACGTCTTCAACTATAACCAAGTCATCATCTTGAGTACTTACCACTTTAGTTGGTCTTGGACTTGCTTACCACTCCTCAAAGTTACCATCATAACTCCTCGGGAGCCTTGGGGTTGACCTCGGTGTTGGAGGGTAGGCTACCCTTTGGTCTCTCCGAGAGTGCCTTAGAATTTGGCCCAATTGAGTATTCAAATTGGTAATTGACGCTTGTTGATTCTTGATGAGTTGAAGCATTGCCGCATTGGTGTCTTCTTGGGAGATTGAAGATCCACCTCCTTTGTTTGGAGGGGGTTTGTTGAAACCGGGTGGTCCACTACCCTTATGGTTATACATCCCCGGTGGATTAGAACCTTGCTCACCACCTTGGTTACCTTGATTTTGGTTAGCACCTTGGTTCCATTGGTTTCCTCCTTGGTGGCCTTGACTTTGATTTCCACCTTGATTCCATGTGGAGCCTTGATTGTACCCCTTGTATCCTTGGAACCCCACCTTGATTAGCTTGTTGTAATTACCACCTTGGTTCCAAGGACGGTTGTAGTTACCACCTTGATAGCTCCCTTGAGGACTGAAATTTCCATGGAACCCTTGACCTTGTGCGAAACTCACCTCTTCATGGTCGCCTTGGCCAAACTCAGGAGTGGCGGAAGGACAAGCACTAACATCGTGACCTTGACCCCCACAACAATTCACAACAATATATAGAAGCCACTTGAGGGTTTACCCATATGAGATGATTGAACCTTGGAGGGATGCTTAGGCATGCTTAGGTTACTTACTTGTGAAGCCATAGCGTCGATCTTAGACATAAGGAAGCATCATTGGATCATCTTCATCTCGTGCCCCGTAACTTAGGCTTCTTCCCATAGCTAGACGACTCCTTTGGTGCATCAACACTTATAGCTCAGAGTCATAGTGGTGTCGCTTCCATACTTAGACTTAGGAGGTTGTTGTCGAGACCAACTCCTTGTCTTGTTGGCCATCTCCGCGAAGAGTTCTAGAGCATCTTCGGGAGTGAGCAACCTTAAGTCACCACCGGCGGCTTGGTTGATCATCCTTGTATTCTCAAAATCAAGGGACCTAGCAAAGATTTCCGCCAAGCTCCATTCGGCGAAGTTGTGATGAGGACAAGACCGAAGAAGGCTTGGAACCTATTCCAAGTCTCATGGAAAGCTCTCCCTTGTGTTGTTGAAGTGGTTGATTCGATCCGGATTGCATCCGTCATATAGGGAGGAAAGAATTCTTCAAGGAAAGCTTCGGCTAGGCCCTCCCATGTAGTGAATGTTCTACTAGGTTGGTTCTCCAACCAAGACTTGGCTCTACCTTTGAGTGAGAAGGGGAAGAGTCGGAGTCGTATGCAATCCGGGTGAACTTGTCATTCTTAACCGTGTCGCATATCTCCAAGAAGTCCTTGAGATGCCTAGATGGACATTCACCATCAATGCCATTGAACACCACTCCATTTTGAACCATTTGGATCATATTAGCTTGAGCTCAAAGTTCCTAGCATTGACGGGTCTTCGAACAATGCTAGAGGCTGCCCCTTCAAGAGTTAGGACGAGCATAATCCGCCAAGGTACGTCTTGCACCCCTTTGTGAGCGATCATCATCATTAGTGTGGTGTGTGAATGAACCGATTGGTCATCGTCATCCCCATGTTGAGACATAGTGTGGTGTGAGATGTGATCAACTTCTTCTTCTTCAACTATAAGGAGGTGGGGAAGTGGTAGGTGACTTGAGCACTTGTTCTAGTCCTTGGAGTCGTGCTTGAAGACGAGCTGAACGCCTCATGCACTAACCCAAAATCTCCTACAAACAAGCACAACAAACACACCGAGTAATACGACAATGTGGAATAACAAAACCAAACCACAAGTAAAAGGAAGCAAAAACTAAATTGGAAGGAAGTGAATAGATCGGTTCACTACTAAGTGCTTTCAAAGGAATGAGAGAGTCCCCGGCAACGGCGCCAAAAACTTGATAACACGTGTTTTACCAAGGTCTATTCCTCAGGTCCTCTCATAAGCTTGTACTCACAAAGTTCATGAACGGTCTAAACAATTGAAATTAAGTTTTGGTTTTGAAAAAGAACAAGTCAAAAGCATAAACAATGAAAAACTAACAAGGTTTAAGCAAGAAAAGAAGTGGAACAAATCAAAGATAAAGGGGTTCTCTTGGTAGGTAGTTTCATCATGCTCAAGATGAATAATTGAACGAACAAGCTAATCAAGATCAAGTTTGCACTCGGATGACCATGCATTTCACTATTTGGACTCGATGCACTCTCGTAGCACCTAATCCCTATCCCAATACCACTCAATTTAGGCTCTCGCTCTCAAACTAAGTGAAAATAGGATGCATTAAAGTGTTTGATGAAATGCCAAGCTACAAAACCCTCTCCTATGACTCTATGACCACTAGGCTAGACACCACACTCTCATGTCAATGTTCTAACACTATAAGAATCATCCAAAGACTAATCAAAGTTCAATTGAGTGAAAATCCTAATGCACACCAAGTGTTCGATAAAATGCACAAGTGAGAAATCATGCAACTATGGTTGAATTGAGATGATCTAATCTCTTAGAACACACCTCTCTCAATCCCTAGACCTACAATCTATGCAATCCAAGCACTCTCATGCATCAAATTACAATGAATGGACCAAATTAAGCAAACATGCATAAAATGGCATTAAGAACAAGTCTAGGAATCATCCTCATACAACCAAAGATCAATCATGGCAAGTTCTATACAATCATCCCTCTATCATAGCACAACTATTCTACCCATCCAAGAGGAACCCTAGAAAATCAGCCACACATGGCCAAGGGAGTAAAGAAAGAAGAAGGAAGAATGGTCACCAAGAACACCATGGATGATTCCTTGAGATGATCTTCACTTCTCCACTTGTAGGCACTCTCCCAAGGTTTGTTGCTTCAATCCTAGCTCCAATGGCTTCAAATTGCTCCAAAAACGTGCTCTAGGGTTTGAGGGTTCGTGGAAATGTATTTGGGGTTCAAGAGATATGATCTCCTCCTCAAAAGAGTGAAAAACGTGGTATAAATAGTGCAGGGGAAGTGCACGCGTGCACCCCTGCACGCGTGCAGGTGCACGGCGTGCAAGGCTGCACGGCGTGCACCTTGGAGCTGAATCAAATTTGGCAGCCTCCTGGACAGCCCTGCACCAAACCGTGCACGGTGCACGGCGTGCATCATGCACGGCGTGCAATGGTGCACCGGCGTGCACCCTTGAACTCTGCAGAAGGCTCGATTTTGCAACGCTCATATCTCCTCCGTCCTAGCTCTGATTGACCTCCCGTTTGATCCTACGTGCTCCTTGTCCACCAGTACTACAATACCAAGACCTGAAAATACAAAGAAAACACCTCCAATAGGCATGGAATTGGCCTCAAAGTGGCAACCGGGCAACAGAATAGCACTTAGCGCAAACTCCGATAAACACATTAAGCACGGCATTTAAGAATCAAACACGAGCATTTCAAAGGTCATTCATAAGCTTAAAGTGCATCTAATTAAAGTCACATCAACATGCTAAAGGCTAGAAGGAACAAAGACAAAAGTTCTGATAATATATAATCTTTAAATAATGGGAGGTATTGTGAAACATTGAGTACAATGATCATATATATATGATTAGATTCATCCTAGGGATTCTCCATGACTTCTTTTAAAGGCACTACTACTAATACAATTAAGAATTCATAGCTAAATTAAAAAGGAAGAAACAAACTAAGAGTTCTAAACTAAATAGGGGAAAACCGAAATCCATGTAGAAATCTTTTGTCACTTCAAAATGTCATAACTCCTCTTTCCGATTGATTCAAGAAGCAAACAAGGTATGCATGGAAAGAACGTCTCATTAGCTTTCTAATGGACTTGACCTTGCACCGTTTGGTTTTCGTATCATTAGTTATGTCCATTTTAGTAAAATGGGTAGATTGACTTTTCCTACATGAACAACTATAGCTAGTTTCTTTGGGGCCCATGCCACTTAAGGAGCTTAGATCCACCTTTTAATCAGAACTTGATGTCTGTTGATGTCACACCTAGGATCACGTCATTCAGATTGAACTGTCTATAGCCATGGGCAGATGATCATAATACTATAAGTTGAGTGATCACTAGTCGACCTTAGATTCGACGAGAGTATTTGGAGCCGCTGGTTGTATATAACAAGGAACCCTTAGTGTCCAGAGTACAATGGTGCCACAAAGAAAGTTGTGATTACCTTGAACATACGATAAACCAAGGCCTAAGAGCTAAGCAACTACATGCTAAGCTAGAAGGAACAAAGACAAAAGTTCTGAAATAATAATCTTTAATCAAGGGAGGGTTGTGAAAATTGAGTACAATGGATCATATATATATGATTAGATTCATCCTAGGGATTCTCCATGTCCTTATATGGCACTACTACTAATACAATTAAGAATTCATAGCTAAATTAAAAAGGAAGAAAAAACTAAGAGTTCTAAACTAAATAGGAACCGAAATCCATGTAGAAATCTTTTGTCACTTCAAAATGTCATAACTCCCTCTTCCGATTGAGTCAAGAAGCAAACAAGGTATGCATGGAAAGAACGTCTCATTAGCTTTCTAATGGACTTGACCTTGCACCGTTTGGTTTTCGGTATCATTAGTTATGTCCATTTTAGTAAAATGGGGTAGATTGACTTTTCCTACATGAACAACGTATAGCTAGTTTCTTTGGGGCCCATGCCACTTAAGGAGGCTTAGATCCACCTTTTAATCAGAACTTGATGTCTGTTTGATGTCACACCTAGGATCACGTCATTCAGATATGAACTGTCTATAGCCATGGGCAGATGATCATAATACTATAAGTTGAGTGATCACTAGTCGACCTTAGATTCGACGGAGAGTATTTGGAGCCGCTGGTTGTATATAACAAGGAACCCTTAGTGTCCAGAGTACAATGGTGCCACAAAGAAAGTTGTGATTACCTTGAACAACGATAAACCAAGGCCTTAAGAGCTAAGCAACTACATGCTAAAGCTAGAAGGAACAAAGACAAAAGTTCTGAAATAATAATCTTTAATCAAGGGAGGTTGTGAAACATTGAGTACAATGGATCATATATATATGATTAGATTCATCCTAGGGATTCTCCATGTCCTTATATGGCACTACTACTAATACAATTAAGAATTCATAGCTAAATTAAAAAGGAAGAAACAAACTAAGAGTTCTAAACTAAATAGGAACCGAAATCCATGTAGAAATCTTTTGTCACTTCAAAATGTCATAACTCCACTCTTCCGTTGAGTCAAGAAGCAACAGGTATGCAAAATCATCTTTCTATACTGACTTGCACCTGTTGTATCATTAGTATGTCCATTTAGTAAAATGGGTTGATTCCTACATAACAAGTAGTTCTTGGGCCATGCCACTTAAGAGGCTATCCACCTTTAATCAGAATTATGTCTGTTATGTCACACTAGGATCACGTCATCAATTGAATTCTACCTGGAGATGATCATAACATTTAGTATCACTGTCACCTTATTGACGGAGTATTGGAGCCCTGTTTATAACAGACCCTTAGTCCAAACAATGGTGCCACAAAAGTGTGATACCTGACAATAAACCAAGGCCAAGAGCTAGCACTACATGCAACTAAAGAAAAAAAGTCTGAATAATAATTATCAATTGAAATGAGACAATGATCAAATATATATTGATTCTCAGGATTCCCTGTCCTTAATGGCACTACTACTAATCAATAAGAATTCATACTAAATAAAGAGAACAAACAATAAACTAAATAGAACGAAATCCATGTGAAATCTTTGTCACTTAAAATGTCATACCCTCTCCGTTGATCAAAAGAAACAGTATGCTGATCCATTAGCTTCTAATGACTTGACCTTGCACCGTTTGGTTTGTACATTATTATGTCCATTTAGTAATGGGGTAATTACTTCCTACATGAACAACAGCTGTTTCTTTGGGGCCATGCACTTAAGAGGCTTAGATCACCTTAATCAAACTTGATGTCGTTGATGTCACACCTAGGACATCATTCATTGAACTGTCATACCATGGGCAGATGATTATACTATAAGTGATGATCACTATCGACTAGATTCGACGGAGAGTATGGAGCGGTTGTATATACAGGACCTTAGTGCAATACAATGGTGCCAAAAGAAGTTGTGATACCTAAGATAAACCAAGCCTAAGAGCTAAGCAACTACTGCAAGCAGAAGAACAAAGCAAGTTGAAATAATCTTTAATCAAGAGGTTGTGAAACTGAGTACATGGATCTATAATATATTAATCATCCTGGGATTCCATGCCTTATATGGCACTACTACTAATACAATAAAATTCATAGCTAAATTAAAAGGAAGAAAAACTAAGGTTCTAAACTAATAGGAACCGAAATCCATTAGAATCTTGTCACTTAATGTCATAACTCCCTCTTAGAGCCAAGAGCAGGGATCCCTGCCTATTGCACATCAACATAAGATTCAAGAAATAAAGAAACAAACAAGATTCTAACAAATAGACGAATCATGAGAATCTTTTGTCATTAAGTATAACTCTCGTTGATAGAAATTCTAATTATCTTAATGGATTTACATTGACATGGTTTTGTATCTCTAGGTTCCATTTTATATGGCTACTACAATAAAATACTAATTAAAAGGAGAAAACTAGATTCACTAATAGAACGATCTGTGAAATCTTTGTCATTAAAATTCATAATATCTCGTGATCAAAACAAGGTTGATGAAAATCAACTTCAAGTTGACCTGCGTTGTTTACATGTATGTCATTTGTAAAAGGGTTGATTCCTTGAACAATATACATCTGGCCTGCCACTTAAGAGCTAGACACTACAGAACTTATGTCTTTAGTAACCAGAAGTTTAATTTGATGCTATAGATGAATGATTATCTAATTAGTCCTATGACCTTAATACAGATTGACGCTATTTAAAAGAACCTGTTCAAACAATGTGCCAAAATGTGATACTGAACACTAAACCAAGGAACTACACTCTAGCTAGAAAGACAAAAGTTCTGAATAATAATAGTAATGTTTCTTTATGATGCACCTGTTCAGTCCTTATTGCCTTATAAAATTAAGAATTATGTTAAGAGAACAACTAAAGTTCTTTGCCATCCATAGAAACTTTATAAGTCACTCATTCCTTGTCAAGAAGAAAGTTGCTGGAACTCATTAGTTTCAATGAAATGCTGACGTTTGTTTCTAATAGTTATGTCCTTTTTAAATGGGTATTGACTTCTCTATATAAAGGTTTATTGGCCTGACATTAAGGTTGTCCACCAGTAGACTTATCCTTATGTCAACAGATCTATATTAATAATGTCCCTATAGCCTGGAGAAATACTAAAGTTATTAATCTAGTTAGTTAACAAGGATATTGAGCAGTTTGAAAATGAACTATACAGGACATGGTCCAAAAAGGAAAATTAATCCTTGAACAAGTAACCAAGCCTAAGATAAGAATTAAATAGAGGAACAAAGAAAATATGGAAAAAATCTTAATCAGGTTTTGACTTAATGAATATTATATATATTAAAATTCATCTAGGATTCCAAGCCTTATAGGACTACTACTAATAAATTAAATTATAGATTTACTAAAAAGATGAAACAAACAAAGAGTTTAACAAATAGAACGAAATCCTGTAGAAATCTTTTGTCACTTCAAAATGTCAAATCCCTTTTTCCGGGTTGATCAAGAAGCAAACAAGGTATGCAGGGAAAGAACCTCTTTAAATTTCTAATGAACTTGACCTTGCACCTTTTGGGGTTTGGTATCATTTGTTTGTTTCCCTTTTTTGTTAAATGGGGTGATTGACTTTCTACTGAACAAACATACTAGTTTCTTTGGGGCCCATGCCACTTAAGGAGGCTAGATCCACTTTTAATCAGAAAATTGAGTTTTTTTGATGTCACACCTAGGATTCAGTCATTTAATTTGAACTGTCTATAGCCATGGGCATGATCATTATTCTATAAGTTGAGTGATCATTTGCCCATGGTATAGACAGTTCATATTCGAATGACTTGACCTTAGGTGTGACATCAACAAACACAAGTTCTGATAATAGGTGGACTAAGCCCCTTTAAGTGGGGCATGGGCCCCCAAAAAAAATCTAAAATCTATCGTTGTTTGTGTGAAAAGTAATTACCCCATTTTACTAAAAATGGGCATCTAATGATACCGAACCCAAACTCAAGGTCAAGTTCATTAGAAATCTAAAAGGGTTCTTTCCTCCTACTTTTTGCTTATCGACCAACGGAAGAGGGGTGAGACTTTTGAAGTGGACAAAAGATTTCTTTCTTGGTTTTTGGTTCTATTTTGTTTAGAACTCTTGGGTTTTTTTCTTCCTTTTAATTTAGCTATGAATTTTTAATTGTATTAGTTGTATGCCAATAAGGACAGGAAATCCCTAGGGTGAATCTAATCTTTTATATATGATCCATTTTTTTACTCTTTTTTTTAACCTCCTTATTAAAGATTATTATTTCAGAACTTTTCTTTTTTCCTTCTTCTTTTGCAGTTGTTGCTTAGCTCTTAGGCCTTGGTTTTCTTGTTCAAGGTAATCACAACTTTCTTTGTGGCACCATTGATCTGGACACTAAGGGTTCCTTGTATTAAACCGCGGCTCCAATATTTTCCGTCAAAAAGGGTTTGACTAGTGATCACTAACTTTTAGTATTATGATCATCTGCCCATGGCTATAGACAGTTCAATCTGAATGACGTGATCCAGGTGTACAACAACAACTTTAAGGGTTTTGATTAAAAGGGGATCTAAGCCTCCTTAAGTGGCATGGGCCCCATGGATTAAGCCTTCGAGTCTGTCAAGGAGCGCTCGGACGGAAGGGAGTTTATGACATTTTTTAAGTACAAAAGTTCTACATGGATTCGGTTCCTTATTTAGTTTAGAACTCTAGTTTGTTTCTTCCTTTTAATTTTGCTATAATTCTTAATTTTATTAGTAGTAGTGCATTTAAGACATGGAGAATCCTAGGATGGGAAACAAACATATATTTATATCCATTGTACTCAATGTTTTAAACCCCCTTGATTAATTATTATTCAAACCCTTTTTTCTTTTTTCCTTCTGCTTAGCGTAGTTTCTTACTCTTAGGCTTGGTTTATCTTGTTCAAGTAATCACAACCCTTTCTTTTGCCCCCATTGATTGGACACAAAGGGTTCTTTTTTACACCAAAAAAGGGTCCAAATACCTCCGTCGAATCTAAGGTCACAAATGATCACTCAACTTATAGTATTTTGATCACGGCCATGGCTATAGACAGTTCATTCCCGGGAAAGAGGATCCTAGGTGTGACATCAAAGCTAAGTTCTGATTAAAGGTGGTCTAAAACCTCCTTAAGTGGCCTGGGCCCCCCCAAAAAAACTAGCTATGTTGTTTTGTAGGAAAGTCCCAAACTACCCATTTTTAAAATGGGCAAACTATGATACCGAACAAACGGGGCAAGGTCAAGTCATTAGGAAAGCTAATGAGACTTTTTTCCAGCAACCTTGTTTTTTCTACTCAACGGAAGAGGGAGTTATGACATTGAGGGGGACAAAAAGATTTCTACATGGATTTCGTTCCTATTTAGGTTAGAACTCTTTAGTTTGTTTCTTCCTTTTTTTTTTAGCTATGAAAATTTTTAATTGTATTGTAGTTGTGCCATATAAGGGCATGGAGAATCCCAGGATGATCTTTAACATTATATTGATCCATTTTATCATTTTTTCACAAAACCCCCTTGATTAAGTTTTTTATTTCAAACTTTGTCCTTTCCTTCTAGCTTTTGCATTATTGCTTTTGCTCTTGGCCTTGTTTATCATTGTTTTAAGGGATTTTAAACTTTCTTTGTGGCCCATTGTATCTGGGGCACTATGGGTTTCCTTGGGTTATACAAAACCCGCGGCTCCAAAAAACTCTCGTCAATCTAGGTCGACTAGTGTCACTCAACTTATAGTATTATGATCTTTTGCCCCTGGCTAAGACAGTTCATTTTTTAAATGACGTTTATCCAGGTTTTACATCAACAACATAAGTTTATTAAAGGTGGATCTAACCTCTTAAGGGCAGGGGGCCAAAGAAACTAGTAATTTGTTATGTAGGAAAAGTCAATCTACCCATTTTACTAAAATGGAAATAACTAATGATCCCGAACCAAAGGGTGCAAGGTCAAGTCATTGGGAAAGCTAATGAGACGTTTTTTCCATGCATCCCTTTTGTTTTATCAATCAAAAAAGGGGGGTGAGTTATGACATTTGAAGTGACAAAAAAGATTTCTTAATGGATTTCGGTTCCTATTTAGGTTAGAACTCTTAGTTTGTTTCTTCCATTTTTAATTTAGCTATGAATTTTTTTTTTTAAATTGTATTAGTAGTAGTGCCCTTTTAAGGACAGGAGAATCTCTAGGATGAATCTAATCATATATATATGATCCTTTGTACCATTTTTTCATAACCCCCCTTGATTAAAGATTATTATTTAGAAACTTTTGTCTTTGTTCCTTTAGCTTTGGGCTTGTAGTTGTTAGCTCTAAGGCCTTTTTGTCGGTTGTTCAAGGTAATCACAACTTTCTTTTTTGGCACCATTGTACTCTGGAACAAAGGGTTTTCCTTGTTTTTATAAAAACCGCGGCACCAAATACTCTCCGTCAAAATCTAAGGTCAACCAGTGATCACTCAACTTATAGTATTATGATCATCTGCCCATGGCTATAGACAGTTCATATCTGAATGACTTGATCAGGTGTGACATCAACAAGACATCAAGTTCTGGTTAAAAGGTGGATCTAGCCTCCTTAAGTGGCATGGGCCCAAAGAACTAGCTATCGTTGTGCTGTAGGAAAAGTCAATCTACCCCATTTTACTAAAACGAACATAACTAATGATACCGAAGCCCAATCGGTGCAAGGTCAAGTCCATTAGAAAGCTAATGAGACGTTCTTTCAATTCATACCTTGTTTGATTCTAGACTTAATCAGAAAGAGGGAGTTATGACATTTTGAAGTGACAAAAGATTTCTACACGGATTTCGAGTTTAATTAGTTTGAAACTCTTAGTTTGTTTCTTCCTTTTAATTTAGCTATGAATTCTTAATTGTATTAGTAGTAGTCCCATAGAAGGACATGGAGGAATCCTAGAATGAATCTATTCATATATATATGATCCATTGTACTCATTGTTCACAAGCTCCCTTGATTTAAAGATTATTATTTCAGAACTTTTGTCTTTGATCCTGCTAGCTTTAGCATGTAGTTGCTTAGCTCTTAGGCCTTGGTTTATCGTTTCTCAAGTTAATCACCTTTTCTTTGTGGCCCATTCTACTCTGGACACTAAGGGTTCCTTGTTATATACAACAGCGGCTCCAATTACTCTCCGTCGAATCTAACGTCGACTCGTGATCACTCAACTTATAATATTATGATCATCTGCCCATGGCTATGACAGTTCATATCTGAATGACGTGATCCTAGGTGCGACATCAATAGACATCAAGTTCTGATTAAAAGGTGGATCTAAGCCTCCTTAAGTGGCATGGGCCAAAGAAACTAGCTATCGTTGTTTGATGAAGGAAAAGTCAATCTACCCCATTTTACTAAAACGAACATAACTAATGAAACCGAAGCCCCAAACGGTGCAAGGTCAGTCATTAGAAAGTAATGAGACGTTCTTCCATGAATACCTTGTTTGTTTCTAGACTTAATCGGAAGAGGGAGTTATGACATTTTGAATTGACACAAGATTTTACACGGATTTCGATTCCTATTTATTTTTAGAACTCTTAGTTTGTTTCTTCCTTTTAATTTAGCTATAAATCTTAATTGTATTAGTAGTAGTGCCATAGAAGACATGGAGAATCCTAGAATGAATCTAATCATATATATATGATCCATTGTACTCATTTTTTCACAACTCCCTTGATTAAAGATTATTATTTCAGAACTTTTGTCTTTGTTCCTTCTAGCTTTAGCATGTAGTTGCTTAGCTCTTAGGCCTTGGTTTATCATTGTTCAAGGTAATCACAACTTTCTTTGTGGCACCATTGTACTCTGGACACTAAGGGTTCCTTGTATATACAACAGCGGCTCCAAATATTCTCCGTCCAATCAAAGGGGTCGACTAGTGATCAATCAACTTATAGTATTATGATCATATGCCCATGGCTATAGACAGTTCATATCTGAATGACGTGATCCTAGGGGGTGACATCAACAGACATCAAGTTCTGATTAAAGGGGGATCAAAGCCCCCTTAAGTGGAATGGGCCTAAAGAAACTAGCTATCGTTGTTCATGTAGGAAAAGTCAATCTACCCCATTTTACTAAAATGGACATAACTAATGATACCGAAACCCAAACGGTGCAAGGTCAAGTCCATTAGAAATCTAATGAGACGTTCTTTCATGCATACCTTGTTTGCTTCTTGACTCAACCGAGAAGAGGGAGTTATGACATTTTGAAGTGACAAAAGATTTCTACAGGATTTCGGTTCTATTTAGTTTAGAACTCTTAGTTTGTTTCTTCCTTTTTAATTTAGTATGAATTCTTAATTGTATTAGTTAGTAGTGCCATATAAGGACATGGAGAATCCCTAGGATGAATCTAATCATATATATATGATCCATTGTACTCATTTTTTCACAATCTCCCTTGATTAAAGATTATTATTTAAGAACTTTTGTCTTTGTTCCTTCTAGCTTTAGCATGTAGTTGCTTAGCTCTTAGGCCTTGGTTTATCATTGTTCAAGGTAATCACAACTTTCTTTGTGGCACATTGTACTCTGGACACTAATGGGTTCCTTGTTTATACAACCGCGGCTCCTAAATACTCTCCGTTCGAATCTAAGGTCGACCAGTGATCACTCAACTTATAGTATTATGATCATATGCCCATGGCTATTAGACAGTTCATATCTGAATGACGTGATCCTAGGTTCGAATCAATAGACATCAAGTTCTGATTAAAAGGTGGATCTAAGCCTCCTTAAGTGGCATGGGCCCCAAAGAAACTAGCTATCGTTGTTCATGTAGGAAAAGTCAATCTACCCCTTTTACTAAAATGGACATAATAATGATACCGAAAACCAAACGGTTGCAAGGTCAAGTCATTAGAAACTAATGAGACGTCTTTCCATGCATACTTGTTTGATTCTTGATAAACCCGGAAGAGGGAGTTAGGGACATTTTGAATTGACAAAGATTTCTACATGGATTTCGGTTCCCTATTTAGTTTTAGAACTCTAGTTTTTTTCTCCTTTTTAAATTTTAGTATGAATTTTTTAATTTTTTATTAGTAGTAGTGCCATAAAAGGACAGGGAGACCCCTAGGATGAATCTAATCATTATATATGATCCATTGTACTCATTTTTTCACAACTCCCTTGATTAAAGATTATTATTTCAAAAAACTTTTGTCTTTTTTCCCTTCTAGCTTTAGCATGTAGTTGTTAGCTCTTAGGCCTTGGTTTATCATTGTTCAAGGTAATCAAAACTTTTTTGTGGCACCATTGTACTCTGGACACTAAGGGTTCCTTGTAATACAACAGCGGCCCCAAAATATCTCCGTCAAATCTAAGGTCGATAGTGATCACTCAACTTATAGTTTTTATGATCATCTGCCCATGGCTATAGACAGTTATATCTGAATGACTTTGATCCTAGGTGTGACATCAACAGACATCAAGTTTCTGTTTAAAAGGTGGATCAAAGCCTCCTTAAGTGGTGGGCCCAAAAAAACTAGCTATCGTTGTTCATGTAGGAAAAGTCAATTACCCATTTTACAAAAATGGACATAACTAATGATACGAAACCCAACGGTGCAAGGTCAAGTCCATTAGAAGCTAATGAGGCGTTTTTCCATGATCCTTGTTTGTTCTTGACTCAACCGGAAGAGGGAGTTATGACTTTTTTAAAGTGACAAAAGATTTCTATGGATTTGGTTTCTATTTAGTTAAAACCCTTAGTTTGTTTTTTCCCTTTTTAATTTTTAGCTATGAATTCTTTTTTTTTTTTTTTTTTTTTTTTTTTTTTTTTTTTTTTTTTTTTTTTTTTTTTTTTTTTTTTTTTTTTTTTTTTTTTTTTTTTTTTTTTTTTTTTTTTTTTTTTTTTTTTTTTTTTTTTTTTTTTTTTTTTTTTTTTTTTTTTTTTTTTTTTTTTTTTTTTTTTTTTTTTTTTTTTTTTTTTTTTTTTTTTTTTTTTTTTTTTTTTTTTTTTTTTTTTTTTTTTTTTTTTTTTTTTTTTTTTTTTTTTTTTTTTTTTTTTTTTTTTTTTTTTTTTTTTTTTTTTTTTTTTTTTTTTTTTTTTTTTTTTTTTTTTTTTTTTTTTTTTTTTTTTTTTTTTTTTTTTTTTTTTTTTTTTTTTTTTTTTTTTTTTTTTTTTTTTTTTTTTTTTTTTTTTTTTTTTTTTTTTTTTTTTTTTTTTTTTTTTTTTTTTTTTTTTTTTTTTTTTTTTTTTTTTTTTTTTTTTTTTTTTTTTTTTTTTTTTTTTTTTTTTTTTTTTTTTTTTTTTTTTTTTTTTTTTTTTTTTTTTTTTTTTTTTTTTTTTTTTTTTTTTTTTTTTTTTTTTTTTTTTTTTTTTTTTTTTTTTTTTTTTTTTTTTTTTTTTTTTTTTTTTTTTTTTTTTTTTTTTTTTTTTTTTTTTTTTTTTTTTTTTTTTTTTTTTTTTTTTTTTTTTTTTTTTTTTTTTTTTTTTTTTTTTTTTTTTTTTTTTTTTTTTTTTTTTTTTTTTTTTTTTTTTTTTTTTTTTTTTTTTTTTTTTTTTTTTTTTTTTTTTTTTTTTTTTTTTTTTTTTTTTTTTTTTTTTTTTTTTTTTTTTTTTTTTTTTTTTTTTTTTTTTTTTTTTTTTTTTTTTTTTTTTTTTTTTTTTTTTTTTTTTTTTTTTTTTTTTTTTTTTTTTTTTTTTTTTTTTTTTTTTTTTTTTTTTTTTTTTTTTTTTTTTTTTTTTTTTTTTTTTTTTTTTTTTTTTTTTTTTTTTTTTTTTTTTTTTTTTTTTTTTTTTTTTTTTTTTTTTTTTTTTTTTTTTTTTTTTTTTTTTTTTTTTTTTTTTTTTTTTTTTTTTTTTTTTTTTTTTTTTTTTTTTTTTTTTTTTTTTTTTTTTTTTTTTTTTTTTTTTTTTTTTTTTTTTTTTTTTTTTTTTTTTTTTTTTTTTTTTTTTTTTTTTTTTTTTTTTTTTTTTTTTTTTTTTTTTTTTTTTTTTTTTTTTTTTTTTTTTTTTTTTTTTTTTTTTTTTTTTTTTTTTTTTTTTTTTTTTTTTTTTTTTTTTTTTTTTTTTTTTTTTTTTTTTTTTTTTTTTTTTTTTTTTTTTTTTTTTTTTTTTTTTTTTTTTTTTTTTTTTTTTTTTTTTTTTTTTTTTTTTTTTTTTTTTTTTTTTTTTTTTTTTTTTTTTTTTTTTTTTTTTTTTTTTTTTTTTTTTTTTTTTTTTTTTTTTTTTTTTTTTTTTTTTTTTTTTTTTTTTTTTTTTTTTTTTTTTTTTTTTTTTTTTTTTTTTTTTTTTTTTTTTTTTTTTTTTTTTTTTTTTTTTTTTTTTTTTTTTTTTTTTTTTTTTTTTTTTTTTTTTTTTTTTTTTTTTTTTTTTTTTTTTTTTTTTTTTTTTTTTTTTTTTTTTTTTTTTTTTTTTTTTTTTTTTTTTTTTTTTTTTTTTTTTTTTTTTTTTTTTTTTTTTTTTTTTTTTTTTTTTTTTTTTTTTTTTTTTTTTTTTTTTTTTTTTTTTTTTTTTTTTTTTTTTTTTTTTTTTTTTTTTTTTTTTTTAATTTTATATATCCTTTTTAATTTTTAACCCTTTGAAAAAATTATTATTAAAACTTTTGTCTTTTCCTTTCTTTGATTAAGTTTTATTTATTGTTTTTTTTTTTAAAAAAATTTCTTTTTGGCACCTTTTTTGGGGGGTTTCCAAATTCCAACCCCTTTAAAATTTTTTCAAAGGGCCTTTTAAAAACTTTTTTAATCCCCGGGGTTAATTTTTTTACCCAAAATGATTTTAAAACCCAATCTTTTTTTAAAAGGGGGTTAGCCCCCAAAAGGTGGCATCCCCAAGAAATAGTTCTTTTAGTGGAAAGTCAAACCCCAACAAAAAGGGTATAAAATAAAAACCAAAATAAAAGGAAAAAATTTTTTGAAACAAGGGTTTTTTGCAAAATTTTTGTTCTTCCAAAAAAAGGGGTTTGCTTTTGAAAGGAAAAGATTTTT
>JAVBHU010000591.1:0-18784 GCA_034768395.1 Linum lewisii | reverse complement strand
TTTCAACCGACGCTAAAAGGAGTTTTTTTTTTTGTAGTGGAGGTCCCCTCGAAGTTTGGGACGTCCGAAAGTGGCTGAGTTGAGTTTGCAAAAGGGTGGTGGCAGGGCATAACAGTGGGTTATCTCTAATATATACCGGTATTCCTGGGTGATTAAAATCGGATTTTGACGGGGGTTCTTCATCTTTTTTCATCTTCTCTCTCCCCGAAAACCCCATTGAGAACCAAAACCCCCACCCAAACCAAACCTTGATTTTAGAGTACAAAAGTCAAAATAAGTTGTTGTTTTTCCATGATTTTGGCGCGAGGAGAAGAGATTGCTATTCATTGATTGGGCTGTTTTGCTGCTAAGTTCTGTCCGAATGGAAGAGTATAAATTTTTGGGGAAGGGAAAATCGTTTCATTGGTGGTCGAGAAGATGATTAAGCTGCATCTTCTTTTCCTTGGAGACTTAGGTCGAAAGGTTAAGATGATTTCCCTGAGGCGTTATAGACGAAATAAGGGATTTTGCTGAAATGATGAGAGTAAAATTGGGGAAAACTAATTGATTGTTGATTTTTGATTGTGATGTTGTGTTGCGAAGGGGGAAATTGAAATGGAAGTAATGTTAATGATTAGATAGAAATGATGCTAGGATGAAATGGGGTTTCTGGTTTTGTTATGTTTTTTATTGTTGCCAGTTGTGGTTGCTGAGGATGTCCCAATGAAGGATCTGTTGTGAAGGTGAAAGGTGGGTAACCCTGCCTCATGACATGGCTCCCCTCCATTGTTTATGAGGTGGGTGGCGAGAGGCAGCTATTTACCTTGATTGCTTTTGCTTGGAAATTGTGACTTTTTTTTGGGTTGTGAAGGGTTGGTTTGATGGTGATGTGATGTTTGATGATGGTGTGTCGAATGTTGTGTTAAAGTGTGGTATTGAAAATTGGGAATTGAATTTTTTTGATGGACAATTGCTAATAGAAATGTTTAGAACCGGAAGGAGCTTGTACTGCCCTTTTTGCACCCGAGGTGTTGTGTACTCTCTAGGGGGTGTTGGATGACTAGGCCCGGATCCTTTTTTTGGTTGGGATGCGTCTGGGGACCCCCTTCTGTGGTTGGGGGTGCGTTGTGAGCCGGCAAGGGTGGTACGAGATAACCATTGGCGCCTAATAACACACCTAGAATTAGTTGGATGTGACATGTTGTGAACTTTGTTGGATTTGTATGTGAACAGATTGTGAGATTGTTGAATGGTGGAATTGTTTCATTGAATATGGTTAGAGGATGTTATGAATTTGAATGTTAGTATAAAAGGGAATGCACTTGGGTGAAAATAGACTGCCTGAGATGATTACGTAACCAGTGAATTTTGGGGATAATTGCTTCTGCAAACTGGAACGGCTTGCCTGGAGAGTTGAGTTTTCGAATTTGTGGAAAAGGTTGTTGCAGGGCCTATGGGGATAGGTGCTTGGATGAGGGTGCTCTCCTCAATGGATCAATTAGAGTTGGGGTAATTGGAGAGGCATAAGAAGTTAAGAACTAGAGAGTTTGTGGAGTCTTGTTGTAGTGAGCGTATTCCTTTTAAAGTTGCTTTGCAATTGTTTTAGTTGAGCAAAAAAATTGAATCCAATTATAGGAGAAAAAAGTAAAAAAAAAATGTAGACTAAACTGAATGACAATAATCTAAAAAAAAATTTTTCTACTAAAAATTTAAACAAAAAATTAGTCAATGAGCCATGAAATCTGAATTAATATATTGATAAAAGTTTGATTGAAATTGGTATTAGTTTAGAAAAGAATTATGACAAGTAAAAAAGTTGAGATTATGGTCTTTTTCATAATTTCGATTCCAAGCAATTACAAATTTGGAATAGAAAGAATTTAGGATTTACGCACAAAAAATGGGTATGTGTTTTTTAATTGGATTGGGATTTGCAAATTTTTAAAAAAGTTGTATCGCCTAGGGTCTGGGCGAAACGCCTAGGCCTGGCGGATATACCCATATTTTTACATAGTTTGAATAGGTATTTATTTTGGTAATATTTCATTTTTTTTTTATTATGGTGAAAAGCCCGAAATTTGTCACCTACACAAATTTTGAATCCCCACCCATTCATCCCATCTTCCCTATTAAAAAAATGAAATAATTTAATAAAAAAATAAAGTGTATCGGCGGTTATTTAACCCCCCCTTCTTTTAAAAAAGGGAAATTACCAGATTCCCTCTAAGACACGGAAATATAAAAAACCCAAACGGGGGGCTACGCTTAATTACAATAATTCAATGAAATGCCTTGGCCAAGGACCTGAAAATAAACAAATAAAATTGTAGATTTTATATAAAACTTGTTTCATAACACATAACTCGTTAACTGAGCTCTAAACACTTGGATAAAAATTAATGAAAACAAGTTCGAGGAAACATAAAAACTTTGTTAAGCAAGGTCTTACGTCACTTAGACACACCCCACATACCGAATAGCTCCTCAAGGCTCAACTCGCTAATAAACATTAAACAACCTGGTGGGTGGCTCAGGGTCAGTTCTCGTTCTCTACATCAATTCAACGATAATGTAATAGAACATCAAGCATCAGGCACATAAAATATTCACATATAGACCCCTCCAAGTCACAATACAAACAACACGCAAATCCATATTTCAAGTTTCTAGGTGAGTTATTAGGCGCCATTAGGAGTTTATCCCCACCACCCCTGCCGGCCGACGCACCTCTCCCCTGGAGAGGTCCAAAAACGCATCCCTCCCTTGGAGGATACCACGAAACCTTTCCCTTAAGGAATCCAATTGACTAACCAAACAAATCACGCCTTTCCTTGAAGAGGACCGCACCTCTTTCCCTCGAAGAGGCACTTACACCTAGGAGTTTTAGGGGCAGTGCAGGCTCCTTCAGTTTC
This sequence comes from Linum lewisii, assembly GCA_034768395.1. NCBI lineage: Eukaryota > Viridiplantae > Streptophyta > Magnoliopsida > Malpighiales > Linaceae > Linum > Linum lewisii. Next base: position 15,893 of record JAVBHU010000591.1, on the reverse strand, counting down.
TTCATTCACATTCACAATTCCACCCCCCAGTTCACAATTCCCACAAATCACATCCCTTCACTTCAAATTTCCACATACTTTCCAATCTCAATTCAAATCCACAATCAACCATTCAACCCAACACTTAATCAAAGGTAAACCGCTAGCCCACGGCCACCCCCACACTGCAAGACAGGGGAAGCCATGTCATGGTCTAGGGTCACCACCGTTCCCGTACTCAAGCAACCCCACTGGCAGGGCTACTCTCCTGCAATCAATGGAATTTATAACATCAAGGCCTTGCACACCTTTCCCCCCTCACCCTATCCCCTTTCTACGTCAATTCATTTTAAACAAATTTATTTCAATCCATACCCAAACCCACCCAGACAATCAACAACGCAATCCACCACACAATCATAGACAAAAAGACATTCACAACACGATTTACCCCTTTTCATCATCATTTTCATGCATCACCTGGGGGTTCATCAAATCAAAAATTGGAAATCCTCACATATCCAAAACTACCTAACAACGCTAAGCCCCACCAATCCCCTCCGATTAAATATACATTTTATTTCTCGGTTAATAATAATAATCAACACGAGAATAACCAAGGACTGATTTAAATAAATAGTAAAAAAAACTAGGCATGAGTAAAAATAACTAGCACGACAAGATTTTACCCCCTTTTAACCACCCACCTATAAACCAAGTCGGGTGACTTGACAATCGGTTCCGGGACTTGAGTCGTACGGAAAGGAGAGTTTAACGGGGCGTTGTAACCTCCGGACCAATCTGTATAACTGAAAAGTTTGTTTGGGCCCTTTCTTCAAAAAAAAAGACAGTTAAGTCTTAATTGTCACACGGGGCAAGCTACGGGGCAAAATACCAAAGGAAAGGAAGGGATGACGATTTGGAACTTTTCAGTCGGGCTAGGGACCAATTGGCATTTTTCCCAATCGTATGAACCCTTTTTTCCACCATTGGTTTTTCCTTCGATTCTCCCAACCAGGGATCCAATCACAAATTGATTGAGGGGAAAGATTCGTGAGTTTGAGTCGAATCGATTGGTACCAACCAATCGTCCGATCGATTAGGTTTACACATTAGCTCGCCGGAGCTTGCAAGAGAAGAGGGTTTTTGTTCTGGGGTTGTTGGTTCATTCAACACGGTGTAAGGCTTTATTAGCCTCCACAATGACCGTGCCAAAATTAATGGCCGAACTTGCCAAACTCGCAAATTTTTACCCCACAACCCTTTTGAAAAGTTTGGCCGGAGTTATGGATTCCAGCTCGATTTCTTGGACGGTTTGGGTGGATTCCGCTCGTTATCGTGAATCCCGGCTTTTTTCCCCGCTTGGTGGGGTTGGGGTGTCCGATTGCTGATTAAATGACCTTGGTCATTCGGAGGAGACGCCAGCGAAAACAGAGAGGCGGCGGCTGTTCAGGGGTCGCCGGAGTTGATGAACCCAAAACGGGTCGTTTGGGCAAAAGCGCGGGAAATTTAAAAAGAAAAACCGGGAAAATGAAATGGGGTGCTGGGATTCGAAACCGTGACCTCCGGGTCATGGTTTTTTGGTTCCTTAACCATCGGCTACGGGTTGATTCGTGAACAGTCCACCCGTTACTATTTTAACTCGGTTTTGCGGGTTGACTCCTTTTCAAAATCGATTCTTCCAACGATCAAATCGATTCAACCCTTAGCCTCGAACAATTTAATCGTGAAATCTACAAACAAATTTCCGCTGATAAGGATTGACCTTATTAATTTTTAAAAAATTAATTCCCTAATTCGGGATGTTACAATTTCCCCCCTCCTTAAAAAGATTGTCCCCGAAATCCATCCTTAAGTAAGTTTGAAGCAACTCCACTCCTCTCTCTTCTACATGGAGATTCTCTCTGTCTCCCAGAAGATCTGCAGTCGAAGATCGTACGGATGCACAGACTGCAGTTCATAAAGACACATCTAGCGGACTGGGCAAGCTCAGGGATTTCTCCCCAGATTCCCCCAGAGATATACGGGAACCACTGCAAGACCTAAAAATTTCCCGATTTCCATCGCGCTAAGGAAAACTGCAAGATTCAGACAGTACCTGCTGCGGATCTGGAACGTCCAAACACACCAGAAGGGGTGACCCTACAGCACTACAAAGGCAGGTGCACAGAATTCCGTTCACCAGAGCTAAGCACCAGTGTTAGTTATAGGAGCCCAAGAGCACACTTGTGTAATCACGTGTAATTGGAAATTTAATAATGAGAGTTTATTAATGCAGATCCAAATTTCTCTTTCAACAACAATTCTTCTTAACGTTACAATCCATCGATATCTCCTGATTTACTTGTCACCGCGGGGATTCTAGGAAACAAAAAATTCTATCAACGAAATTGTGCACCGTTGAGACCATACATGCTTAGGTCCCAAGCAAAAACCACAAGAAAGAGAATAAGGGTACAATCATGAATTTGAGGAAATACTAAGGTATGCGAGGTGGAATTTCTATTTGCCTCTGCCGAACTATTCCTTCCGGAGGATCTTCTTGACGCCTCCGTCGCTCTAATTGCTCGAATATTTTCAGAATGAAAGTGATAGCTACGATAAGAAAAATAGCTATCAGCAAGATAAAATTAATCCCGCACAAGGTTTCTACTTCATCAGGACCAGCCATTTTTCGTTGGAGTATGACTGCGAGAAAGGGTACTATTTTATAAGCAAAATTTTCGGTCAACTTGTACAAGAGGCCGCCGTTCAGATTCGAAGTCAAAAGCAAATAGGATGATATGACATCACCGATTTACGCGTTAACTGTGCCTCGAAAGCAGTGCTGATTCGGTGGAAAAAAATTTCCAACCGTTCACGTGCCGTTCGCCGAAAAAGTGACACGACACACTGTCTAAGCTTTAGCGGTGCCTCAAAAGTTGTGCGACGATTTATTACCGTTCCCGTGTCATCCGCCGAAAGCATGGGCCACGTGTCGAAGATCTACGGGTCCTTACTCGCGTATTTAACCGAATGAAAACTCGGTTCCGAGTGTCACCCCAACATACTCCGAAGAAATTCCGTAAGTACTTACGAAAGATGGAAGGAAAGAAAAATACAAGAGAGACTCCAGCCCTCGCCCTTTTTCCCACCGTCGAGATTCCGCCCGCTTCTCCGGTAAATCCTTTCTTAACCGACTTCTGTCCCTTTTGTGATTCAATTAAAATGGATGGGGCGCTCGATAGTAGCTGTCCCAACCACATGACTCCAAAAGAAACCTGTTTCGTTTTCCCTTGACCGTAACTTTAACCAAATTGTTTCCTTTGGAAGAGGTTCCACAGTAAAGTCAAAGGGAAAAGGTTCCGTCAGGTTGGGTCCCTTGATTATTCCGAACGTACTACTGATGCCGGTATCATTGGGTAGTTTCGTAAGCGTGAGCCAGCTTATGGAACAGAACTTTGCCTTTGTTTTTAAGGGGGGTGGTTTTTTACCGTGTTTGACCAGTTTTGGGAAACCTTTTCTTTCTGTGCCAAAAGTAAGCAGAAGTTTTTCCGCTTAACATGGCTCATGTCACGCAGACAGGTGTTGCCATCCGGGGAAAACCAGACCAAACACGGTCAAGATCTGCTGCGGAAAGAAGCGGGTTAAGGAGGGATTGAAAGAAGCGGCAAAACCAAATCATGGAGGCTGAGAAGGGGAAGAAGCGAGAGCGTCCGATTGAACTAGTGGATTATGTCAGAGGTCTTAAGAATACGGCCTAAGTCGCCGATGTACTACTAATCATGTATCCCGACTTATTAACAATAATAATAAGTCCTTTCTCTTTCCTTTATTTATTTGCACCAACTCAAACCGCAAGATCATAATTAAACATGAACTTCCACAAAGATTCTACGAAACTAAACGGTCTACTCATCGCGTCGGCTCTTGCTTGTGAGTTCGAGAGACGTGTGCCTCAGCTTCCTCGACTGCTTCTAACGTCAGCTTCACGATGCCGTAAATTAGCATACAGATGAGGAGTAGGGCAAATATTATAAATGCCACACTCGGCTCATTGTAATCCTCTGGATAGCTCATTATCGAATTTGAGAGAGTTTTCTTTAAGCCAATGGAGGGGGATGGGAAGAGAGAAAAGATGATGGTGGATCAAACCCTCAAAATTTGATCTTTTATGGTCACCCATCTGCCAAGAAATGGTCACAATAATTGTGACACTACCACACTCTTATGTCGGTACACAAGGACATGAGAGTTGGCCAACTAAAATCAAAGGCTAGGAGCTAGGGGTTCGTCTCTGTAAATAGACGGTACCGAAATTCTCCGAACAACAGAGCAGAGGTTGAAAAAGAAAACCCATTCCACGCTCTCGTAACCAAGAAAAGTCTACGATTCCTATTTGCAAATGCGGGGAAACAACGATCCACATCCTGGATGGAAGAAAATCCAGGACGGAGGTTTCCTTAGTTGCAAAAAGGACGTCGCTTAGTAAGTCAAAAATTACTTTCCGAGTTTTCCGACTATCCTTTCACCTAACCCAGGAAAAATCTTATCTGTCTTATTTGGGTCTATAACAGAGAATGAACAGTCATTGCAAACTACTTTGCATGGGTAGTTTCCCCGATGCAACCACGAGCTAAAGTCGTAATTAACGAACTTTTACGGAAACTGAACAACTATGAGCGTACCTTCAGAAAACAGACAATTTCCGAGGGGGGGCGGTTTCCAATACGCCACATCATCTGTACCTTCTATTAGCAACAAAACAAGTCTTTAACCACAACATAATATAAGCGTACTTAATCTTAGGGAACCTGAGTAGGGAGCCTTGATTCGGTGGAGTGGACTTGAGACTTAAATACTGAAAAATTCTTTTAAAGTCGAGACTTGATTTCAAAACCTTAAATCCTTGAAAACCTGACCGACTTCCAGTACCACTTGGTAAGCCAAGCAATAGAGGAAGACGGCTCTGATACCAACTTGTAACACCCTCTCTTTTAAAATAAGGGAAATTACCAGATTACCCTCTAAGACAGCGGAAATCATAAAAACCAAACGGGGGCGCTACGCTTAATTACAATAATTCAATGAAATGCCTTGGCCAAGGACCTTGAAAATAAACTTAAATAAAAACTTGTAGACTTTTATATAAAACTTGGATAAAATTAACTGAAAACGGGGGCGCTACGCTTAATTACAATAATTCATAACAGCATAACTCGTTAACTGAGCTCTAAACACTTGGATAAAAATTAACTGAAAACAAGTCTCGAGGAATACATAAAAACATTTGTCTCAAGTCAAGGTCTTACGTCACTGTAGACACCACCCCACATACGAATCAGCTCCTCAAGGCTCAAGCTCGCTAATAAACATTCAACAACCTGGTGGGTGCTCAGGGTCAGTTCTCGTTCTCATACATCAATCTCAACGCATAATAGTAATAGAACATCAAGCATCAAGGCACAATAACACATATTCACATCATAGACATCATCCAAGTCACAATCACAAACAACACGCAACATCCATATCAAGTTCTCTAGGTGAGTTATTAGGCGCCATTAGGAGTTTATCCCGCACCACCCCTGCCGGCCGACGCACCTCTCTCCCCTGGAGGGTCCAAACGCATCATCTCCCTTGGGGATACCACGAAACCTTTCCCTTGAAGGAATCGCAACTTGACTCAACCAAACAATCACGCCTTTCCCTTGAAGACGTGACCGCCACCTCTTTCCCTCGAAGAGGCACTTAGCACCCATAGTGCAGTTTTAGGGGGCAGTGCAGGCTCCTTCAGTTTCTATCATTCACATTCAACAATTCCACCCCCAGTTCACAATTCCCACAAATCACATCCTTCACTTCTACAATTTCCACATCACTTTCCAATACCTCACATTCAAATCCACAATCAACACATTCAACCCAACACTTAATCAAAGGTAACCGGCTAGCCCACCGGCCACCCCCCTGCAAGTACAGGGGAAGCCATGTCATGAGTCTAGGGTCACCCCCCTGTTCCTCGTACTCAGAGCAACCCCACATTGGCAGGGCTACTCTCCTGCAACCGCAATGGCAATTTATAACATCAAGGCACTTGACACCTTTCCCCATCACCCTATCCCCCATTTCTACGTCAATTCATTAATCAATTTATTTCAATCCATACCCAAACCCACACCACGACAATCAACAACGACAATCCACCACGGCAATCATAGACAACCAAGCACATTCACAACACGATTTACCCCTTTTACACTCATCATTTTCATGCATCACCTAGGGTTCATCTAAATCAAAAATTGGAACTCCTCACATCATCCAAACTACCTACACAACGCTAAGCCCTCACCAATCCCTCCGATTAAATCATACATTTTAGTTCTCGGTTAATAATAATAATCAACCACGAGAATAACCAAGGACTGATTTTAAATAAATATGTAAATATAAACCAACTAGGCATGACGTAAAAATAACTAGCAACGACAAGATTTTACCCCTTTAACCACCCACTTAAACCAAGCCGGGTGACTTGACAATCGGTTCCGGGACTTGAGTCGTACGGAAAGGAGAGTTTAACGGACGTTCGTAACCTCCGGACCAATCTGTACTAACTGAAAAGTTAGTTTGGGCCCTTTCTGTCAAAAACAGACAGTTAAGTGACTTAATTGTCACACGGGGCAAGCTACAGGGGCAAAATACCAAAGGAAAGGAAGGGATGACCGATTTGCAACTTACAGTCGGGCTAGGGACCAAATTGGCATATTTTCCAATCGTATGAACCCTAATTTCCACCGATTGGTTTTTCCTTCGATTCTCCTCAACAGGGATCCAATCATCAAATTGATTGAGGGGAAAGATTCGTGAGTTTGAGACTAATCGATTGGTACCAGCCAATCGATCCGACTCGATCTAGAACGTCACGACACTTAGCTCGCCGGAGCTTCGTCGGAGAAAAGAGGGGTTTGTGTTCTGGGGATTGTTGGTTCATTCCAACACGGTGTAAGGCTTTATATAGCCTCCACAAATTGAACCGTGCCAAAATTAATGGCCGACACTTGCCAAACTCGTCAAATTCCACCCACAACCCTTTTGAAAAGTTTGGCCGGAGTTAGTGGATTCCAGCTCGATTTCTTGGACGGTTCTGGGTGGATTCCAGCTCGTTACCGTGAATCACGGCTTTTCCCATGCTCTGGTGGGGTTGGGGTGTCCGATTGCTGAGTTAAATGACCTTTGGTCATTCGGAGGAGACGCCGGCGAAAACAGAGAGGCGGCGGCGTGTTTCAGGGGTCGCCGGAGTTGATGAACCAAAACGGCGTCGTTTTGGGCAAAACGCGCGGAAATTTAAAAAGAAAAACCGGAGAAATGAAAATGGGGGTGCTGGGATTCGAAACCGTGACCTCCGGGTCATTGGTTTGGTTCCTTAACCACTCAGCTACGGTTTGATTCGTGAACAGTCTCACCCAGTTACTATTTAACTCGGTTTTGCTGGGTTGACTCCTTTCTCAAATTGATTCTTCCAACGATCAAATCGATCAACCCTTAGCCTCGAATAATTTAATCGTGAATCTACAAACAAATTTCCGCTGATAAGGATTGACCTTATTAATTTTTTAAAAAAATTAATTCCCTAAATTCGGGATGTTATAGTTATAGCAAGTGAATAATTTCAATTTATTTAAATTATTAATTTAATAGAATATTTTAATTATCCTCCCTTAAAATGTTGTAACAAAATATTTTCTCAAACATCTTCTACTATTTAATTTACACTTTCAACTTTTCTTCTTTATTTTTCGCTTGCAGAACCAAACCACACAGCCCCATTACTAGTTATTTTTAACATCCATTTTCTACCCCAATTCACGATGTTTGTAACCACAAACAAATAGTTTTAGGGATCAGACATGCATTTGTGTAAAACAAACATACTTGATCCGCCCAGTTGGACCGGTGGATCAATACTGTGGTTCTTTGGAGGTTTAGGCAATGAATCCGTCCTCGGAGTGTCTCGGCGGATGGTACCTTGCAAGGCGGGACGTGCAAGGGGTTAGTATATGTAAGGTGACAAGTATGTGGATAATGTAGGGAGAATGGGTTACAGAGAAGTACCGGGCGAGAGCCCTTTGGTGTGGGCGGAACCGATAGCCTTTAGCGTACAGCGTGAAAGCTTGTAGTATCAGGCGTATGGTCCCCCGTCTGTCCTGTGTTCTGAATGGGGGATCTTGTTATTTATAGGTCCCATTGGTCTGGCAGGGTCCACGTGTCCTGCTCTGAGTGGGCCGCAGCGAGTCACTGTCAACAGTAATGGGCGGTGGTTTCCTGTTGATGTGACAGGTGATCCTTTGGCTGAGGCGGACGGAGGACCGCCCTCGAGTGACGGACCGCCCTGACCATGTTCGAGGGCGGATTCAACTCGGGCCCATCAATTGCCCCCAGTATGGCCTCGAGGCCGTAAGAGGCTCGAGGCGATACTATGGAACTGCTTCGAACGCCCTGGAGTGACGAACCGCCCTGACCATGTTCGAGGGCGGATTCAACTCGGGCCATCAATTGCCCCAGTATGGCCTCGAGGCCGCCAGAGGCTCGAGGCGATACTATGGAACTGCTTCGAACGCCCTGGGGGGGGACGGACCGCCTGACCATGTTCGAGGGCGAGTTCAACTCGGGCCCATCAATACTAGTACTACAAGCATACAAGTATTGAATAAATACAAGTATTGCTTGATTTATACAAACACTTATCACGCTACCGATTCAAGTGTGAATGGAATTCATCATAGTCATATCAAATTTGCCCCATGTCAAAAACTGATCCATCTGACTGGTATTACACAATAGACAAATACTAAATCAATCACAGTATACATCGAACCACGTACCAATCATACCATCTAATTCAACAAGCCTCCATCAATAAGAAACAAGAAGCAAGAAAGACCGAAACTTGACAGAACTGACAAAGCCCAGAACCTAAACCTATTCTACCACAATTCACGATGATTGCAACGATATACATACTCAAACATACTAGTACTAGGGATCGAATATGAATTTCTGTAAAAAGCATACTAGTACTACGATACAAGTATTGAATATATACAAGTATTTGATTCATGTTCCAATAGCATGTCAATCCATCCATAATCTAACTAAAGAACAGTAAAACATCACAATCCATGAAAAAAGTGCCTAACCAATGGCAAGAGTTGTGCTATATAATCAGAATTTCTTGAATTTAGTCGAGTTTCTTCATAGGCGGATGAGTTTGGCTGCGACAATGATACAATCAGAGGAACAAGAGAGAGAGGAGTCATAGATTGACATGCAAGGGAGAAAAAAAAGCAGAGGAGCTTGGCTTACGCAGCGAGGGAATAGTTAATGGGTTACTGGCGGAGAACGCGAATACCACCGGGAAACAGCTACGAGCACGGGTGGAGCGAACCAGAAGAACGACGGCGGCTGCGGAGGGTGCGGTGGGCTTCGCCGGCGCTGAATGGGGAGCCGGTTGTGAAGGGAGGTGCGAAGGAGGGAGAATCGAAGGGAGGAGCCCGGGTGTGAAGGGAGGCGCGAAGGAGGGAGAATCGAAGGGAGGAGCGACGATGAATGGCAGCCGGCGCCGTCAAATCGGAAGCGCGATGGAGAGGATGGGGGCAGTTGAAAACCTAGGGAAGAGTGTAAGGCCGCTGTGAAATGGTTAAAAAAACCGCAGTAAAAAAACTCTTTTAAATTTAAGTATCTGGGACCGTTAGATTGAAATCACATAGATCTAATGGCTGGAAATTAACTTTGTATGGGGGACAAAACCCAGCCTTTGTCACCCACCACACTCCCATCTAAACCTTAATCATACTATCACAATAACATTTTTTTGGTATCAAAATTACTATACATATTTTTTATTTTTAACATAATATAATTATAAATTGTAGACATTAATAAAAAAAATAGAAAGAACCTTACTTCTTATTAGGTAATACATATTGACATATTTTACATAACTTAATAATTTATTACTATATGATGAATATATAATTATATATCACCTATGTTAATAATTTATTATGATATACTATTATAATAAATAATAAATAATTACTGGTGACTCTTCATAAATATGATAAGTAAATAAATAAATCATTTAAATATTCTCCATTTGCAAATATACAATTTTTATCATAATTTTTTTCTTGAATTTTACTACAAAAGATCAAATAAGAAAAATACATATTAAATGAGAATATTTTGGTCAATATGCCAAGGAGTGAGTTAGTAGGCTTGACAATTGGTACCTGAAAATCGGGTATCAACTTGAAATCCGGCCAATTTGGGTGGAGATTACTTGTTGCCTGGGTAAAGTTGGCGGGTATGGGGGAACCCGTTACCCAGTTTGAGTGGGTAACATGTGAGGACAAGTTTGAAAGTACATGCCACATACCCAACCCGATGGGTACCCAATATGAAATGACGTTGTATTAGTCACAATTAATATATAATCTATGTTTAACAGATTAGACCTAATTTCTCTTTAAGTCAATCAGTTCTTCACTTCAACTCATCGATCAAACAGTCTGTCGTTTTCTCGAAACCATAATGCTCTAAAAATCATAGCTTAATCTCGAAAATCACTTTGCAATCCAGATGCAAAGAGATTTGGGGTTCACCCGAAGGGTAGCGGGTTTACCCATCGTGGGTCAGAGATGGTTTGGAATTTGTACCTGTTTAGTTTCACGGGGCGAGTACATGTAATACCCATTTAATAAATGGATAGGGAGTGGATACTTGGTATCCAGAGCCGTGTGTAACCATTGCCAAGCCTAAGTGTTAGACTTCTTTCATAAAAATTTGAATATTTTAATTATGTATAAATATAATAATATGCATATCACTGAATCAATTGAATATAATCTAGAAATCATGAAGTTTTTTATTTATTTTAGACATAACTTACTTAAACTTCAAAATATTCATACAAATGAATCAAAATAAATCAATTATATTACAATTTAAGTCATATTTTTATTATTACTATTTAGATTAAGACAAACAATATAAAAAATTATATATGCACGGCCAACCGGCCGAGTAAAAAACTAGTAATCTTAATGATAGTATGGTATAATTTATTTTGACACATAGGATAGAAACCGTTCTAAAAAATTTTCACTCATCACTAAATTTTTAAATCAAAATTTAATTATTTCTCTTTCTTTTCATTAAATGTTGAATGTCTCAAAATTAAACACACATGAATGAAATTATAAGTACTTTAATGTTAAACTATATTATCTTTTTTTGTGAGGTAACTATATTATCTTAACTTAAACTAATATATTAAAAATATTTATAAAATTTATTACATTTTTTTATAAGTGCATAAATTTTATCAAAACACTTTCTTAATCACATTGAGAAAATCATTCATTTTATTATAGTTATATACTTAATTTATAAATTATAGAAATGAAAAATAATAACATGATATTTTATAAATCTTGAAAAGTAAATAAAAATAATTATTTAATAAAATATAAATCAACTATGGTTAAATGAATATAATAATAATAATAATAAACAAGTATTAAATACTTGATAATAACTCATCATAGACACTTTTGTAGGTATTTATGGTGCATACTTTCCTAATTTTAAATTATTTAAATTAATCTATGGATCTTTAATTATTCAATCGATATATCATTACAAAAATTTCATTGTTTTATATTTTTGGGTTCATGGATTTTGGCCATGAATCAATTTCGGTCATATTGCATATTAGTAAGAATTATTTTTTGAAATTTACGGTAGAAGTATATATATATATCATTGGAGTATTTTGATTTATGAGAAGTATGGTCAACTAGATAACGAGTTAATAAGATTATACGAGTTATACATGTTGTGGGTTGAATTGAATTATCAATAGGTTGGACAGTGATTATCATGTATTTAACTTTTTCCAGGGTTTTGTACTTTGGTTGGATATTGAGGAGTTACGCAAGCTAAGTAATCTCAAGTTGAGTTTAATAGAGGACATGTAAGTCAAGTGATATGTAATTTAAATTATGAATTTGTCCTATTGCAAACTTATAAGGGTCGTTTGGGAATAAATTTTAATCACGTCAAGTAAGATCTGAGTAAAAATTATGGAAATATTTACGAAAATAATATTATATTTTTTAGAAAATTAGAGTTAATAATGGTTATGACACTTAATTGGGTTGAAGGCCTTGGGTACCCATAATACTTAGGGAAACAAGCATAGTATAATTTGGCCGTGTTTGATGTTCCAACATATGATTTTGATGATATGTGTATTGATTGCCTAAAGCGGTCGATGGTATCTAACTAAGGAAAAAATGTGACTGGAACAATATTGGAGATTTTCATGGCATTGCGACCAGAAGTTAATATGGTTTAAGACAAGAATATGATTTTGAATATGGATATATGATTCGGTTCGCGACACATATATGAATTTGTATTTAAATAGGTGTAGATTTATTTCCGATTAAATATAATAAGTATAGATATAAGTTTGAAATGAAATATATTTGTACCATTCCTCACTCCTAAATCTAATAGCTTCCAAGAAATAAAAATATTATATGACAACCATTGTTAAATAAAATAACCGACCAATAGGTCGGGTTAAAAACTAGTTCATATATAGATCAGTGTAAATGAAATGAATTATTTTTTTTCCAAAGAAAGATCAATGCGATTAAGAAAGAAGGTTTAACGATACAAGCCAGTGGGAGAAATCCACCGAACCATGCAAAGGGTACATAGAAAGATCCTTTTTAGCCACAAAGTCGGCAGCTCTGTTACACATGCGGGGAACATAATGGAAAGAGAATCTAGGAAAGGCGGAGCAAACAGAGAGAACTTCTTCGAAGATGGCGCCACACGATGGATGGAGGGGATTCCGGTTACGGAGATGTGAGACAACTTCAACAGAATATCCTTCAAAGATGACACACGTAATGTTACGTGAACGAGCCCAAAAGACTGCCTCACGAAATCCGAGAAGCTCTAAAGAGGTCACGTTGGTTTGTCCTTGGAAGACTCTGGCTCTTGCATCTACCACCTGCCCTTCAGCATTCCTTGCCACGAGACCCACCGCACCACCCAACGAGTTGGGTCGTGTGCTAGCATCAACATTGATCTTGATCCACCCTAGAGGGGGGGCAGTCCAATCTCGAGGGACACGGAGGGCCCATGGGAGGCAGAGGGGAGCAGGGGCGGACGGGAAGCAATGGCGTTCTGAAATTCTTGGGTCTGGGAGATAAAGGACCTGATAATAGCCGTAGGAGAATGGAGGAACTTTCCACACCCTCCACTAGAAGAAGGCGACTGACACAAGTAAGTCCTGACCTAGTCGAGAGAGAAAACGCTAAGACATCGAGATGTTTGACTCAGGGCAGTCACGGAGGGCAGACGGCGTGACCTCGTTCTGAAGACACAATTGAACAAGCTTGCATTGTAAAAAGAGGTGTTCGGAGTTTCAGCTGCGTCCAGGCAAACAGGGCAAATCGGGTTATGAGACTTGGACTCTTCTGGAAAGAAAAGGCCCAAGAGGAAGGGCCGACTTGAACAACCTCCATAAAAAGGTGCGGATTTTTGGAGGGACTGGGAGGGTCCACACAGACTTCCAGAAAGAATGATCGTGGAGATGAGGTCCCAACTGTGTGTTAGGAGCAGTCAAGGCGGACCGCTCTTGGCGGGCGAGGTGATATGCCGATTAGACTGAAAAAGACCATTAGAAGTATAATGCCATATAATTTTATCAGGAACATTCATAGCTGGGAGAGGAATTTGCGTGATTTGAGAAACTGAGTTTGGCATGAATACTTCGGAAAGGCGGTGGGTTATCCAGGTGGATCCATTGCGAAAAAAGTGAAAGCCTGGAAGGGGCCTATTAGCAGTTGGAAGGACAGTGGGAGGCGAATGGGATGGGTCCGCGATCCAGGGGTCATCATACAGATGAAAAGATGAGCCATTTCCGACTTGCCACCTGATTCCTTTAAGAAGAGTTCTCTACCATGAAGAATGCTACGCCAGAGCCAGGAGGGACGGCTGCCTAAATTTGCTTTGAGGAAGGAAGTCCGCGGAAAATATTTCCCCTTGAGGATTCTTGCCGCAAGGGATTCAGGGTTGGATATGAGGTGCCAACATTGTTTAGCTTAAAGAGCTTGATTAAAGGAGTCAAAAGATTGAAACCCGAGTCCTCCTGCCATCTTGCTTTGAAATAAACCAGTCCATTTTAGCCAATGAATGGGGTGATATTGATTTTGACCATTCCACCAAAAGTGAGCAAGATGAGAGTTAAGATTCTTGCATACCGAGGTGGGAAGACGGAAGCAAGACATCACATTAATTGGAAGTGCACTTTCCACAGTTTTAATCAAGGTTTCTTTTCCAACGGGTGAAAGGCAAGATTGCTTCCACCCTGCAAGCTTCTCCAGGAGTTTGTCTTCAATAAAACAAAACATATCCCTTTTGGATCTTGGAACCAAAGAAGAAAGACCTAAATATTTATCTTGAACACGATAGAACCTACTCCAAGCATAGATGCGTAATGAGAGGCCAATATCCGAGGGAGGTTACTACTGAAAAAGGTCGCAGACTTGGAGTGGTTAATCTTTTGTCCTGACAGAGCCTGATAGGACCGAAAGATTTCTTGAACACATCGAATTGCCGGCTCATTGACTTCAAGGAAAAGGAAAGAGTCATCTACAAAGAAAAGATGTGAGATCATAGGAGTTGAGCGACCGAGTTTGACCCCTTTCAGGTTTCCTTGGTGTAAGGCGCAGTTAATGAGCCCTACAAAGCCTTATGTACAGATAGCAAACAAAAGAGATGAGAGGGGATCTCATTGGCGGAGGCCACGAGTAGGTTTAACAGATCCATGTCTGAAACCGTTAATTGAGATAGTGTAAGAAGTTGTGGTAACACACTCATGGATAAGGTGAATGAAATGCAGATGAAAACCAAGCTGTGAAAGAGCTTTGAAGAGGAAGGCCATTCAATTCTATCATACGCTTTTTCCATGTCCTGCTTAAGGGCCATAAATCCAGCCTTCCCTGATCTTTTAGTCTTTAGAAAATGCATGACTTCATGAGCTATAATAATATTATCTGTGATTCTCCTATTTTCAACTAAGTCAGTCTGATGAGCGCCAATGATCGAATGAAGAATGTTCCCAAGGCGAGAAGCAAGGATTTTTGAAATAATCTTATAGAAGACCTGACACAAGCTGATCGGATGAAGTTGGCGCATATTTTGTGGTTGGTCAACTTTTGGAATAAGGGAGATAAATGTATGGTTAATCCCTTTAAGCATCTTCCCTGAGTGGAAAAAAACTTATGACCGCGTCGCAAACATCCTTTTTAATGATTGGCCAGAAATTTTGGAAGAAAGCTGCAGTGAAGCCATCATGTCCCCACGCTTGGGAGGGGCCCATATAAAAAACTGAGCGACGAATTTCCTCATCGGATAGAAAAGCAAGGAGACGACCATTCATCGAAGGAGTAACCTTACGAGGGAAGCCAGGAATGGTCGGGGGGGAGGACATACCCGCGAGAGTACTCGGTAGAGAATAATTGTTGATAAAATTTGACAGTAATTTCCTGCTTTTTACTCTCCTCAGATTGAGGAATACCAGACGGGTCTTGGAGGGTGTGAATGTGGTTTTTTGAGTGACGAGTTGAGACGACTTTGTGAAAGTAGGAGGTATTGCAATCTCCTTCAAGAAGCCACCTTTGACGTGCTTTCTGTTGCCAATAGATTTTTTCTTGAGCAAGAGCAGAGTTGAGTTCTCTTTCCAGGGGTCGAATTTGGTCCCAGTCGACGGGGGAGGAGTTTCTGAGCTCTTGAATGGTTTGCCGGAGGGTACCAATACGCGAGCATAATTAGTTTTCCCTTGC
>JAVBHU010000590.1:0-18790 GCA_034768395.1 Linum lewisii | reverse complement strand
TCCTTTTGTAATCTCTACTCCATGGCCAGGCCGTAGAGATTCAATTCTATCAAACCTACAAGCTCCTATGGTCAAGCTAACTTGCAAGAAATCAAGAACGATCAAGAACAGTGAAATGCCACAAAAATCATGCAAAGAGATTAGGTTCTGACAATCTATGGTCAAGCTATTGGAGAACCTAACGACCTCCTAAACTCTAGAATGAAATGCGTTCATGGTCAGACCCGCAATTCAAAGATAAACCCAGAAACTAACAATTGATCAAGTTGCCAGAATCAAAAAGCTTAAATTAGGGTTTAGGAGAAATCGCATCTAAGTCTGAAAGATCATCGATTAACATAAACGGGTTAGAAACCCGAAATCATCCATACAAAATCCTATCTAACGCTTCATCTAATCTAAACAACCCTAGAGGTTTAGCCAGACATCGTTACAGAAGAAATCTCAGAAACAAAGAAGAAGAAAACCGGAGAAGAAGACATCTTACTCCGAGAAAACCTAATCTTGTTGAATCCTTGAAGCTCCTGAGTCAATCCTCGCTAATCCTCGCTCAATCGCGTCTCCAAAGCTCCGTCTTCACCTCCGAGAGTGTCTGGTTCGTCAGAGAAAAGTGGAGAATTCCAGAAAAATGATGTGTATCTTCTCTCTCCTCGAAATTGGGTTAAAAACCCAATTTCCGTCGAAGTGCTGAAAAATGGCCAAAAGTGCGCCTGGCGGGGTCAAAAAGTGCGCCAGCGCACATTGACCCCTAAAAGGCGCACTTTTTGAATATTCCGCCGAAAGTTTGCCAAAATAATTGTAAATTGCACCTGGCACTTTGAAAAGTGCGTTGGCGCACATTTGTCCTCAAAACACGCACTTTTTGATGCTGCTTCTTGCTCCGAACTTCTTTCGGCAATTCCAACCTCATTTGTGCTCCGAATTGATCCCCGTTTGAACCGCCAAGCTCATAGAAAAGTCTTCTACGATGTGAAATCCTGAAATCTCATCAAAATAACTTGAAAACACGTCAAACGACCCAAAAGAGGGCCAACGAGGAAACAAACATATTTTATAATAAAATCATTCAAGTTCATCACAATTCAGAGTCAAACAAGAGGAATGTCGTTCAAATGTGGCGAGATAAACACGGTAAATCTAACGTCATCATATACCCATCAGGTCTTGGAGCTTTGCTACTAGAGATATTGAAAAGTGCTAATTTCACCTCCTCGTTTGTAATAGGGAAATCAGACCATCACAATGGCTTTCATCCAATTTTCGTTTAATGACACTCTACATGCCAAAAGTGTCAACTGCATGACTGCTTCCAAGCAGGTGCTTATAGAAATCCACAACAACCCTTGCAAGATCCTCAAATTTTCAACTAGAACACCATCCTCACTTCTTAACTGGCGTATAATATTGGCAGCTTGTCTACTCTTCACATGATTAAAGAAAAATCTAGTGTTACTGTCCCCAAGTTGAATCCAAGCAACCCTTGCCTTTTGCTGGAGAATGCTTTCCTCATCCAACCTTAATTGCCTTAGACTATCAGTTAACTCAAGCATATACTTCATATTATCAACAGTTGGACAATTAAGAGCAACTCCCTTTGCATGCTTAAGATCATCCTCTTTACCTTTCACTCTATGGTGAATATCTAAATAACAATCTCTGTTGAGTTTCTTGAGCTCAGTTTTCAAGAGAGACAACTTTTTGTAAAGTCTATAGAAGCTATTACGTCTAATTCATCTTCTCCATACCCTTTCCACAATCTGCAAATAATCAGCATTCAGAGTCCAACATGAGAAGAATATAAATCCTTTTGGGTGTGAAACATCCTCAAAATCATTCACCATATAAATAGCATATTGATCGGATTTTTGAGTAGGGTTGATATTTACTTTGCTTCTAGGGAAAGTAGTCTGCCAACCACCATTTATAAACACCCTGTCCAGCTTTCTTGCAACCAAACCTTCAACACGATTATTCATCCAAGTGAAATAGGGGCCAGTAGAAACATGATCAAAGATGTCACAATCATCAACACACTTTCTAAAGCAATCCATACTATCAAAGGAAGTTGGAATAGTGGATGCTTCACTAAAGTCCAAGAATGCATTAAAGTCACCAGCAATCATTCAGGAGACATTCACTTGCTTCAAACTGCACAGTCTTGAATACATCCTTTTTCTACTATTGAGCTCATTTGCAGCATAAACAAAGTTATAGTAGTAAGGAGTTGGCAGATTCATCCTCACATTAATAAACTGATCACAAACATATATTATCTGCATAGGGACATCCTTCCCCCAGACCAACCAAATTTTTCCAAGATCACCATCAAAAGCAAACACTCCTAACCACCTAGGGAATCTATCGGTAAATATTTTCTGAGTTTTACTCTAGGTCCCAAGATAGCTACTACATCCAGCTTGTAAAACTTAAAAAACTCCAAAAAAAACATCATATTTACACTTCTTATTAAACCCCCTAGTATTCCAAGTCCAAATTTACATCTAAATCTGTTTATAAATCTGGTTTTAACACCAGAAACACCTTTCATCTGCTGTTTAGCAGGCTTACTGTATTGGAGAAACGCACCAAAAGAGAGCTTACCTCTACCACTAGGTTCTAGAGCCTCCTCCTCATCTTCCACATATGTTAAATGTCCATCCTACGCCAAATCATAAGGTTGTGGTTCAGCCACCGGGCTCAAGTCACTAGTTTGTGGCACAAGAGAACCCTTAGTTTGCAGAGAAACTTCAGGGATCCTGCTCGTGTCCTTCCCAATCCCCTGAACAATATTATCTCCAGCTAGTGATGCAGTCCCTTCAGGAGAAGATACTACATCATTGCCAGAGAAGACAATCTTGTTAGGCAAACGTTTAGATTGGGGTATCTCAGCTGAAACATTTTATGTCCCACTTTCCTTCACCTTCTTCTTCTTTTTCTTTCTTGTCTTTCCTTCTGTCCCACTTTCCACAGCCTCACTCTACTTAGCAGAGGAACTCCCTTTATGCACAATATCACCTTCTTTGTCAGTTTGAGTAATCTGGTAAACAGGAGTTGCAGGTGGATCCTGCCCCTTATTAGAGGGTTCAAATTCATTGCCTACAATCCCATTTACCTTGTGTCCATTCACCTCGACATCCTTTTGATGCCATTTAGTTCTCTAGAAAACCACAGGCCTACTAACACCTCTTCTATATTCTCTTGGTTTGTGTTGCATAACCTCAACGTTAAGTTTCTCAAACTCACTAAAATCAACCTTCACCATAGCAGGACAAGGAATAGCTCTGTCACGCAAAACACAAACCCGGATATTAGCTCCATCCCTAACAAATTTCTTCAGAGGCTTACCGATTTTACTGGAGATCTAGCTTATTCCATCAACCGTGTATAGCTCTGGAGGTACGTTACGAAACTCAATCCATTCAGGAGTTTCCTTCGAAGAAAAATCCACAGGTTTAATTCCCTTCTCCCACTTCCTCAGAATCATCCATGAGTTGTGAACATGCCATGAGCGCTCCAAGACCCAATTACACAACTGTTCAGAAAAGAACTCAACAAGGATGAAATACTCTTGTTTCACGTGTGTTCAAAGCTAAATATTTCCCAGAGGGGGATTACTTGTCGGCAACAAAAGGTTATAGACCTAGTTATGTCTAGAAGAGTATTCACGCTGCCCAAGTGATAGTGAAGGAGGGATTTCGGTGGAGGGTGGAGGATGGTTCGGTGATGAATGTGTGGATGGAGCCTTGGCTTAGAGATGAGGAAAACTGTTACGTGGAATTCATTCCTAGTATGCAACTTATGAATTTGACGGTGCAAGATTTAGTTACTCCAAACCTTCAAGTTTGGAATAACGACCTTGTGACTAACCTTTTTAATGACAGGGACCAAACTATTATACGAAGAATGCGGCCACCAAAAGGAGAAGGAGGAAATACGCGTGTCTGGAAATATGGGAAGAGTGGGCATTATACTGTCAAGTCCGCCTACCGAGTGGCCGTCGAAGAGCTAGGAACAATATCGGCGTTGGGAGATGGCAGGCCTTGGACGAGAGTTTGGAGCTTAAAGCTCCAGCCGAAAATCAAACAGTTCCTATGGAGAGTGATGAGGTACGTGGTACCAAAGAGAACAACCCTGTGAAGGCATGGTATTGAAGTGGACGATGTGTGTGGCATCTGCTCGACTTCCAGTGAAACAATGGAGCATCTGTTGTTCGGCTACATGTACGCTCAAGACTGTTGGGCAATGGCAGGTATGCAACAATAGATTCATGATTTGGTGGTGCAGGGGGGTTCCTTTACCGATGTAATGTTCATTGTAATGGAGTCGGGAGCGGACGATCGCATTCAACAAATGGTGATGATCATGTGGGCCATATGGAAAGACAGGAACGACAGAGTTTGGAACTCGAAGGAAAAGCTGGCAGAGGTGACAGTTAGATTGGCTTTGGATGAACTTGAAGGCTGGAAAACTGTGCAAGAGGTCCGGATTGGCTCGCCGAGGACAGTGGTGGAAGAATGCAAATGATGGCACCCTCCGGAACCTGGATTCGTCAAGGGCAATGTAGATGTGGCCCTCTGCGATGCGACAGCAAGAACGGGTGTCGACAGAGTAGTTCGAGACCATACAGGAGTGGTGTTGCATACCCATATGATGAGCAAAGCAGGCTGTCTTGAACCCAGGGAAGAAGAGATGGATGCATGTGCTAATTCCTTAGAATGGCTAAGAGACATGGGCTATGAGAATGCGGTGCTGGAAACATATAATTTGAATGTGGTCGCAGCTATCAAAACTGAGGGTTCCCGGAGTTCGGAGAACAAGTCAGGCGTTGTCGAGAGATTATGGAGAGTAAACCATCCTTTCGGATTGTGTGGGTTAGGAGATGTAGGAATGTGTTCGCTCATGAGCTTGCTCGTCGAGCACGTTTTCTGGTAAATCATGTTACTACGGAATTACCTCCTAGCTGGGTTGATGATTCTATTGTTGACTGTTGTTTTTATTTGAGTCATTAATAATAGGCGGTTGAGCCACTTTTCGAGAAAAAAAAAATAATGCAGAAAGATACAAATTATCTACCTCTAAATTTTTATCATACAACCTATAAACGCAGTTCTAACTTATCTACCTTTAATACATTTATTCGTATAACTTATAAAGGTAGTTATAAATTATCTACCTCTAAAAAATTTAATTGTACAATTTATAGAGGCAATGATAAATTATCTGCCTTTATATCTATAAAAAAAATATTAAGTATGATTAAAATTAAATAATTATTTGTAAATAGAGGCAAATACTCATATCTATAGAGGCAAAATAAAGGTTTGTTCTCCAAAAGTATATTTAGAGGAAAATTTCATATTTACCTAAATGATTCAACCTCTATTTGCTCTATTTTTCATAGTGCATGTTCTTAGCCTTTGAGATTTCACAATTTGATTTTTTCTCGGAAGTAAAACAAACTGTGGGTTACTTTGAAAAATTTCATGACACCTATCCACCACGTAACCATACTTAGAAAGGTCGGGTACCACACTCGAACTACTAGCATTAGATTTGCCGCAATAACTTCAAAAATTACATCTACACCATATTTTTTTTAAAAGCAACCATGGACCCTAGGAATCGCGGACCACCATACCCATTCTCATGCATTTCTCAGCTTCAAAATGACCGACACGTCACATTTCATTTTAGTTTATCGACCGTTGAGGGATGCCACTTTGGATAGACTGTGACGAGAGGTAACTTTAGAATGTTCAAGCTAGAAAGCTAATTAATTGTTCGACAATTGTCTTAACCTCCTAATGTGTTGATGTAGACTCATTGGACCATACTCATTATTAGGTTCACCTCAAATACCCCACAAAACCTACACCACTCTACTACGAAGAGGTTCTTGGGGACAAACAAAACTTCATTATTCCAACTAGATAACGCCACACCTAGTCTCTTAAATTTATGAATTCTCTAAATTTTTAGATTCTACCTTGAATGTGAAATTAATTTCTTCAAAAATTTTAATCTCAAATACTTAGAAGGTTATAACCTACTTAGCTACGGAGGCAGATTCATGGAGGCACATAAAATATTTGCCTCTAAATATACTTTTAAAGAACAAATACTATATGTGCCTCTATAGATGAATATATCTGCCTCTAATTGTATTTTATTTATTTTTTAAATATTAATAAATAATTTGTATAGTTTTAGAGGCATATAATTTATAATTGCCTCTATAAGTCAATACGATTACATCTTTTAGAGGCAGATAATTTATAAGTGCCTCTATAAGTTATATGAAAGCTCTTTTAGAGGCAGATAATTTGTAACTGCCTCTATAAGTTTTTTGTCTTACACAAAAAAACTCTTTTTGAGGCAGATAATTTATAACTACCTCTATAGGTTGTATGATTAAAATTTTTAGAGGCAGATAATTTACAATTGCCTCTATAGGTTGTATGATTAGCTTAGAGACAAATAATTCATCTATCTCTATATGATGAATGATTAAAATTTGTAAAGGTAGATAACTTGTAAACTTTGTATAATTTTGTATCGAAAATATTAGATAATATATACTTAATTATATATATAATAAACGCTAACGATTTTCTTTTCTAATAATGAGTAAGAAAAAAAATTATTTTTTCAATTTTGATTTCTTTTTCTTGTCATAGTTTCTCCATATCATTGAGTTTTATAATTTATATTTAAAAAATATGCGGAAGAAGTATCAGTAAGTACTCCTGAGCCAAGTGGTAAGAACTAAGAACTTAGTGTATTTCCTTGAACCACCGGGTTCAAATCCCATAGATAGCAAAATAATAGAGAGTAATATATGTAAATAGAGGAAGAGTTCAATAAAGGAAAATGCCCTGGTAGGAGTAAAAAAAAATATACCAGCAACAAAAATAAGTGTCTCTAAAAGGTGGCTAAGATGACAGATAAGTGTTGTTTAAAGATGCAATTGTCAACAATTATATCTGCCACTAATTCTTCCATTTAGTGGTAGATAATATGTGCCACCGTATTTGCCTTTAAAGACTTTTAGCCGCAGCAGCGTTAGTGGCACTTAACTATCTGCCTCTAAAACTCTATAGAGACAAAAAAAATGCTTTTTAGAGGCAAATAGTGTGTGCCTCCGTAGCCAGGTTATATTGTCTTAATTAAGTCAATTGTGAGTGGTCTAGTTACATATGTTAACAAAAAATATATTCTAATAGAGTTTGAATTACCACAATTTTGCTCTCTTAGAAAGAACCATAATGGAGTGCAGTAATTTTGGATAGGCGAATTGCAAAGGTATGCAAGTTTAGACGGTACGATATCGATGTAGAACATGAATATACATTCAAGCGATTCTCTGTCTTCCAAGCAGATAGGAAAAGCCAATGGGATATCGAACCATCTCCTAAACAATATAGAATCATTTTCGTAGCTTCACCTTGAAATGCACATCATGATTTGAGTTTCACTAGCAATTTTTTGTGAGATTTGTGTCACACCGATTATTACATCCAGTCTTCTATTTATTTTGAGTGGTTTTCTTTGACTTGTACTTCTAGAACTTGCATGATATCTGGTTGAGATTACACGGTAACACCACTCTAGGATGACAAAGGCACCTAGAATTAAACTACTTGTAGCCAAACAACCTACCCGACATTCACTACAAAAAATTTGACCTTTCGCTACTGCAAAATTACAACGGCATGAAAATGCAGTAGCAAATAGTTAGTATTTGCTACGGCAATCACTATTTCATGTAGTAATTTGCAGTAGCAAATACTATTTGCCACACCACTATTTGCTATGGGATGCTGGGTGTAGCAAATAGTGGTGTGGCAAATAGTATTTGCTACTGCAAATTACTACATGAAATAGTGATTGCCGTAGCAAATACTAACTATTTGCTACTGCATTTTCATGCCGTTGTAATTTTGCAGTAGCTAAAAGTCAATTTTATTGTAGTGATTGTTTCCGCTTAGGATAACCCCGTTGAGTTTTGGCCTGTTTCTTGATTTACACACACATGTTAAGCCTTTTCCATGTTCTTCTTTCCCCTATTGATCCGGTGTGCATGTGGTATGAAGCTTGATTGAGTCCAAGTCGAAAACTTGTGCAAATTGTTAGACTAAGATGATAAGATTTAGAAGACCGTCTTACTAGTTCTAATCTCAAAAAGAAGAAGAAAAAAAATTCCACTCAAAATAGAAATTAAAAAGAAAAAAAAAGTAAATGTGTGGGTTACGTTTTCTAAACTGAATTGTTAGGGATTGTGCTTTGATTTGGCTAGTCTTGTCATTTGTGAATTTGAGTGTATTTCTAAGTTTGTCTTGCTTGAGGACAAGCAAAAGTTTAAGTGTGGGGTGATTTGATGCGTTTCGGAGGAATATGTAGCTCCAATGGCACATTTCCGAACTATGTCCAAATAGGGGCAAAAGCGCGTCCCAGACAGCGCGGTGCCTAGCAGTGAGCGCGGCGCTCACCAGCCAGCGCGGCGCTGGCTGGAATCCTCCAAAATTTTCCGTTGAGCGCCGCGCCACGTGGCTATAATGTCGTTGCATTATAGCCGTTGCCGACCGTTACCCTCCTTCATCCAGTGAGCGCGGCGTTGGCTGGTGAGCGCCGCGCTGGCCAGATCCCCCCCTCCAGTTTCTATATAAACCCTCCTTCTTCATTCATCCTTCACACCTCTCACTCATTCTCTCTCAATTGTCAAGGTATGAATCCAAATTTAGTATGTTTTTTTAGTATTTTGATTAGTTTGATTACTAATTTGATTATTTCATTTGTAGCTGTTGTGATCAAAACGATCAATCGAAAGAAAGCCTTCGTTCGTCATTCCTCATTCGTGCTTAGGAGGTAACCCTTATAATCTTAAGTGCTATGAGTTGATTATTGTTTATGGTTTGTCACGAATGCATGTTTGAACGTAGATGGACTACATGTTTGGAGATGTTCCCGAGGGCGTGTCCGTTGGCCCGAGCGACCCGAGCATTTTGTGGGGGGACAGTGATCGACATCGCGCCGCTCTAGTATTCGACGCTGAGGTTAGTACTGTAATAGTATATATCTAGAAATGGTTAATCAATATTGAATGTGATGAATATTAGGAAATGTATGATATGCATGTAATTAGTTAGTAATGACCATGATTTGAATGCAATAATTAGTTACCATAATTTATTTATTTAGGAAATACATTTATTTATTTATTTAGTTACCATAATTTATTTATGCAATTATTGATTAATAACTATGCAATTATGTAAGCATTTATTTATTTATGCAATTATTAAAGATTATTCTAAGTATGTTATGAAATTGTAGAATTACGTAGGTTATACGAATTATGTTATTAGAATTAGGTTAATAGAATAATCTTATTAGAATTAGATTATTATTATATTTATGTTACTATTCGAATTACGTTATTAGAATTACTAAGTTGACTAATTACTTCTCTCATATGTTCCTTAAATATTAGGAGTCGCACATGACACATACGTGTCGTAATTCTAAGAAGATCGTAGACTACGATCCTAGGTTCGAGTCAATCCTATCCGATATTGGGTTAGATTTTCTTAGGGACTCCCTAAAACTAACTCCCGATCCAGAGCTCATCACTTCTCTAGTTGAGAGATGGCGTCCAGAGACCAACACCTTCCATTTGTACGGCGGTGAGGTGACGATCACACTGGAGGACGTGCACTTCATCACTGGTTTGAGCGTAGATGGTCTCCCCGTCACTTCACCTAGGCTCATTCCTACTGATTTGGATGAGCTTTGTGCTTACGTTGAGAGCCAGCTAGGGAAGAAGCCGGCTACGTCTGATGTACTTTCAGGGAGGATTAAGATGACCTGGTTGCATTCCGACTTCGCATACCGTGAGGGTGCCATTAGCGACAACGATATTCATACCATACATCAGTATTGTCGCGCCTACATTGTCGACTTCTTCGGCAGTTGTATCTTTGCCGATCGCTCGGGGGCGTATGCTCACCTCTTCATGCTTCCTTTACTTGAGGATATTGATCGCGTCGGAGAGTATGCATGGGGGGCGGCCGCACTGTCTTGGTTGTACCGAGAGCTTGGGTGTACCGCATTTCGGATTGAGAGCGGCAAGACCGCCGAGCACATTGGTGACATTGGCGGTTGGTTGGCGTTGCTCCAGGTGTGGGCTTTGGAGAGATTTCCCTCTATAGCTCGACGGGTTCATTCAAAGAGAAAGAAGAGACCAGAGAAGAGAACGATTCCGCGCCTGCCAGAGTAAGTTGAACACATATCGTTTAAAGTGCGAGCACAAGATTCATTGCAATGTAGCTCTAACTATCGAGATTATTTGAACGTAGGTGGGCGCCTTGGTTTAAAGACAAGCTGCGATTCATCTTACTTGCTGGATACCGACAGATTTTGGACGAGGGGACACCAATCATAGTAGATTTTACTGGAGTTCAATATGTAGAACACTTCACCATTGGAATATTAAGCTAATCTTTCTTTTTCTTATTTAATCATTTGTAGTGGGAACCATGGGTTGGGTTTGAGGGCCATAGTCCTCAGACATTCATCGCATACCGCGTCGTCACACCGCTTATATGCTACTTCAGTGTCATGTGGCATAGACCTGATCATGTATTACGTC
The DNA here is from genome assembly GCA_034768395.1 of Linum lewisii. NCBI lineage: Eukaryota > Viridiplantae > Streptophyta > Magnoliopsida > Malpighiales > Linaceae > Linum > Linum lewisii. Next base: position 8,142 of record JAVBHU010000590.1, on the reverse strand, counting down.
AGTTTGGGATGGACCAGCCACTACCGACGTTTGACATGCCATGTTCGGAGGTCATGATCAACTTGGAGACCACGCAGAGGGGTACACGACAGGTTGACTGGGTTGCGAGGTACCCTAGCTATCTCCGGTTCTGGGAGCAGCGATTTGATCATGAGGCGGCAGGTCCATGGATGATTGACGCTGAGGATTGGAGCTTCCACGGTGAGTACTCGCAGTGGTATCACGCACACACACGACATACTGTGTCACGACGAGGCACCGTCATGGAGACTTTGGTATGTGGGGGTTTAGGGATGCTAACTAGCTATCTTGCTTTGGGTTTGAACGTTGATTGCTAATGTCTTATGTGGTTTTTTCTTGTAGATCGATGGCATTGAGCGTTTGTACGTCACGACTGGACAGCCGCACATCACACCACAGGACCAGAGGGAGATGCATGCTACCCTTCGCTCGCTCATGCATTTATCCGGTGCTATACAGAGCGGAGGATACCATGGAGGGCACCTGTCTAGCCCACACATGCACCGCATGATGACTACCCAGTGCCAGAGATGTCACAGGCGAGGATCCTGCCTACACGCACCGTCAGGCGAAGGCGTAACGTACCAAGTTGCACCGGGCTTGTGGGAGCCCGACCTTGCACAGTTTGACACTGGCGAGCCACAGAGGCCACGGTACAGAGACTCCTACCCCCTCGACAACTTCCAGGAGACACAGTACACGCAGTACTAGGATTGGGATCAGACACAGGGTCAGGCATTCGTTACACCCAGCCAGCATAAAATCTTGTCGCCAGACAGCTTCCCTGCTTTAAAACATAAAATCTTGTCTTACTTGATCACCTAGTTTAGATTCTTGTTAAGCTGAGGATAGAAGCGAACGCTCGCCTCTCTTTAAAACATCAATTCAACCAGTTAACCTTATAATGGGAGCGTGCCTTTCGTAGGAACCGGTTAGGGTTAATCCACTGCAAGAGTAACTCATAAATCACTAGTAATTGCACCAATTAGTTAAGTCGTTGCGAGAGGCGACCGTACCCGGGCGGCTAATTAATCTTGGTAGTTAGATCGGATAGAGCGAACGTTCGCCAGTCTTAAACCTAAGGGTCAGGAGTTATGGTGGTGTATAGAAATTGATTGAATGAGAATTGAAAACCGCTGATCTGTTGATTGCCAATGCTCTAGTGAATGAAGGGGGATTCGAAATCTAAGCTTGTCTGTCGTCTGTTTAAACCTACAATTCATTCTGTCTTTTAATTTCATTTTAAGTTTCCTGCATCTTAGTCTAGAAGTCGTGGAACTCACACCACGCACAACGTGTTTCAACCTGAATAAATTGCCAGCTTCTTCAAAGTAGTCGATTAGAAGAAACCTCGAGTCGAATACGATCTGCTATGCGCTTTTTCTTAGCATTAGTAGTTATTTGGTTGAACGCATCACAACGACATGTTCACCAGGTTTATACATACGAACATACTAGCTAAGACCACCAGATCCTGGCTTTCGGGCGAGTCACCATAGATTTCGACTTCCGGTTAGCTACTCTCAGGCTACTACCACAAGGGATCAACAGGGTGAACAAAAACATGGGAAAAGCTGTAATGTAACATCGAACTGAAAGAACAGGCCAAGCACAAGGGTTTACACCTAGAGGGATTAACGTTAGGATGGCTTCTGGCTAGCAAAACTAGGTGCCTCGATCATTCTAGTCCTAGTGTCGTCGTGTGGTCTCAAATAGGTCTCATGCAAATTCTAACTCATTCAAAGTACGAGAAATCCATTCAAAAAGAAACAAGTTACTATTAATATGCAACGGATCAAAAGATCACAATTGGCTACTAATAGGACTCGAATCATTTTCGTGCAATTCAAGGTGAAGCTACAAGAGTGAATTTATAATATGTTCTGACCTAATTCATTTGATTATCAATTCAAGCATGTTGGTTGATAAGATAGTGATAACTTTTCTTAAGGGGAGCATGGATAGCTCTTACACTATTTCATAAAACAATATATTTATAACATATTTGTGGTGGTAAAATCAATCAACTATTTAAAACATAGCTAGATACGACGTAGCTGATCAACTAACACATTGAAGGATTGGATATGCATAGAGGAGCCAAATTTATAGGACGTGGGATCAAACGGGTACATTGAGAAAAATACAAGTTATAATATAAATTCAAACGTTTTTGGACCTAAATTTCTTGTATTTATGCAAAGTTAGTCCTGATTAAGTATAGTTTTATCATTTGGTCGTAATATAAAGTAGTGGGCAAGATCCAACTTGTTTGAAAACAAAGCTAGTTATCATACTAGTCAAACTTCTATTGGTCATTAGTTAGGTTTACTTTACCAGTTTACCTACTTTATACGAGACGGTATTATACAATATGGATCATTCTTCTGGAATGCGGTTCCGGAGACAGACATGCTTGTATGAATGAGATCTTTTTTTGGCTATTTATTTTTTAGATAGAATGAAAATTGGTCGGATAGAGGTTTAAATTTGTGGGACGTCGTTTTTACATGATGGCTCTGATGATGATGATACGCTTACGTATTTCGTCAACATAACCTCTACGACTCCATACAGAGTATACGTTATATACAAGTTGTACGATTCATATACATAATGTACAGATTTCATATAGAGTATATACGGTTTGTATCAATTGTTTACAACCCTACCATACGAGGAAAAATAACTATACAAAAATAAATACAGAGTGTACAACTCTAGTACAAAGTGTACACAACTCCTGTACATATTGTACAAAAATAACGATTCTTTTGGAGTGCAGTTCCATAGACATCATCTCACATGCTGTCTCCAAACCAGGATCATTTTTAGATTATCATGAAATTAACAATTTTTGTTATATTTTATTATTCTTCTCCATCAATAAAAATTGTTAATTTTTCTATCTCAGTTCGGGTTAGAATCATTTAATTGGATTTTATTTATTTTTTTGAAATATTCTGGTTAATTCAATTACAATTTACATGTGACTATTAAAATAAAACAATTAATGAAGCTTTTTTTGTGCCCCAAACATCTTTGTAGTAGAGTGGTGGCAGTTTTGTGGAGCATTTGGCGGGAACGTAATAAACGAGTTTGGTTCAACGAGTCTACATCAGTGCATTGCGCGGTTAAGATAGATGTCAAACATTTAATTAGCTGACTAGCTACGCCGTGCCCCTAGATATTCTAAAGCTTCCTCGCTCACGTCACGCGGTCTATCCCAAGTGACATTCCCTACCAGTCCGTATACTGAAATGCAACTGTGGCGTGGGTCTTTTTTGAAGCTGGGAAATGCATGGGAATGAGTATGGTGGTTCGAGATTTCAGGGGTCCATGGTGGCTTTCCAAACACGTTATGGCTTGAGTTTTCCTTCACCACGAGAGGGTGAGGTCCTCAAAAGCTTCATGTCCCATCAATTGTTGGATTCGGGTGTGGGTATGCAAATTTTATTTTTGAAGTTGTTGTGGCAATTCCGGTGATAGCAGTTGGAGTGTGGTACCCGACCTTTCTGATTATGGTTACATGGTGGGTGGATAGAAAGTTTTCCGCGTAACCCACAGTTTGGTTTACTTCCGAGCAAAAATCAAAGTTTGAAGGCTTATATTTTTGTTATATATTCCAAGTAGAAACACACAAACTTATATAACTTTGAAAATAAAAATAAAACAACTATATAACAACAAAGATAATGTTTGAATTGATGAGCTAATTGTGTGTTTATAAAGTGCATATAGGGCGTGCTCTTATTCTGATACATTTATATGTAATACCAATAATACTACCTATCAACCGGCAATAAATTATGAAAATACGAAATAAAAGTAATATCATATCAAACCGGCCCCATGCATGCATGCAAATGCAATGAAGAATCAATTGTTAGGGGGAGCTTTCATGAACTTAAGAATGGAAGGCTCATCATCGGTAAGAGCAAGCCTCTTCTTGCCATCTTCATCCTCATAAACCCCAACATCCTTGCATTGAACTTTACACGACTTGCAAACGGAAGGGCAATGGACGAGCTTGTAGTTGCCACCGTATTTGGCAATCTTAAACCAGTTATCCACGGTCCTAGGGCCAGGCTTGCCTTCAATCCCACCAGTCCCAATGAACCATTGCTTGACGTCGTGGTCATAACTCTCCACCTTCCACACGGTGGCTTCGTCGCATGCAGTCTCTGCGGTGAACTCAATGTTGAGATCAGTGGCTGTTTGAACAGTGTAGCCTGGTCTGGCGTTGACAGGCAAGAAAACTACAGGGAGACCCTTTGAGAGCTCGTAGTCATCTTGGAAAACGGAAAGAGGGCAATTTTTGGTCTTGGTTCTGTCTAGAGCCACTCCCCCGCCGTTTCCAGAAATGGACGGAAGAATGAAATACTTGAGACCCGATCGGAGGGGTGTCCCGTCCACATCAGTGACCGGGGTTGGGGATGCTGCTTTGGCAAAGGAGGCTAAGACCACTAAGATCATGAATGAAGATATTACTACCATTGCAGCTGACTTCATTCTATGTATTGTTATTAGTAGTGTTGGTTTTCTTGGTTTTGATATACTGCTGAGGGTTTGAGTTGTGAGATGTTGAGGGAAGCTGTCCAGAATTTATAGGGTTTTAGGTTATGACCTTTATTTCAATTGGTTGGAATTGGCCCAATAATGTTTGGTAATTAAAGACTCATCCATCAACAACTTGTCTTTTACTTAATTCATTTCTTCTGGTTGGCCGCAATCCATTATTATTATTATTATTATTATTATTATTATATCTCTTTCTTTATTTATGTTTGTTCTCTACTAACTGAACAAAATTATTGTATCCTGATTTGTTGATAAAGAAATTCCAAGCCCATGGAATTTTCACAATAGTCAAAACTTCTTACCAATTTCTCTACACAGTCAACGTTTTATTTGGTTTTAAGTTCAACAAAAGATAAGCATAAATGATTAAATGTATTCTACGTATTTGTAAGTCATGTTATGCTCCTTTCCAATTTGACTAACTCAATGTTGAGAGCTGACTCATGTGACCTCAAACTTAATTTAGGTTATCCAACTCACAAGACTAGCAACATATAGCTTGATTGTTACTGATAACTAGTTATCAAAATTATTTAACTCATTAACATCATGATCAGATAACTAGTTAAAAAGAATTATCTAACTAGTTATGTTATTCTTACTTAGTTAACTAGTTAAAATCAAGATAACTAGTTAACATTTTTTTTAAAATGATAGCTAGTTTTCAAAATTAGTTAACTAGTTAACTTAAATTAATCAATTAACATTGTGGTCAAATAACTAATTAACGGGTATATTTAGCCGATAACTAATGAACATGTTATTCAACAAATAATTTTTTTGATAACTAGTTATCAAAATTAGTTCACGTGTTATTTTGTTGATAACTAGTTAACGAATTACCATAATTAGCTAACTAGATTTTTTTTAACAAGTTATCTAACTAGTTATATTGTTCTTATCGAGTTAACTAACTAACATAATGATTGGATATTTTTTTTTTGAGGCAAAGTTGTCAATTCATTAATGATTCTGCGAAAACAGACTTCGTTTAATACATGATCCACCCCATTCGGAGAAGAGACCCCATCAATAAGGATTTCACAGGAAAAAGACCGCTGAGCAAGCTCGTGAGCAACATGATTCCTATTTCTACGAACTACCTGGACCACAAAATCATGATACTCATCCAGTACATTTCGGCAGTTTTGGATCAGACACCCAAACTCCTAATCATCCGGCTCCAAGCTCCTAATCGCATTCCAAACACCTTCAGCATAAATTTCGAACACCACCCTATCAAACCCAACTTCAATGATCCATTTCATCGCACAGAGAAGTGCGGCAGCTTCACCCTCACGAGGGGTCCACGTGCCCGTGCCGTGCCACATCCGAAAGCCAAGGACAACCCCTTCTTCATTTCTAACCACCATCCCCATGCCCATCTCGTTCTCTGCAGCCCGAATGGCGATGTCGCTGTTACATTTAACCTTACCAGCTGGAGGGGCGTGCCACATATTGCACCTGCCAACTGTTTGCCGATTGCCAGGCTGCACAGCCGGTCCTTGAGCCTTCTCTCAGTCTTGTAAACTTTCAAGGGAAAGTCGTGTTGCCGACCAAGCTGTTCCTGCTTCATGGGACCACACACACTGGTTTCTCTCACGCCAAATACCCCAAAGAACAGCAGCAATGCGCGCAAGGTGAGGTTCCGGCACCGAGTTCAACACAATAAACAACCAATCTTGAAAAGACACTGTAGTATTTGTTGCATCCTTGACCATCGACTTCATCTTTGTCAAGTCCCAGCAGTCTTGAGCAAAATCGCATTCAAGGAATAAATGTCTATCGGTTTCATGTTCAGCATCACACAAACCACATTGTCCTGGCACAGCAATATGTCGATTCAGCACAGCAGCTCGATTTGGAAGTACCTCCCGAGCCACACGCTAGAGGAGGTTCTTCATTTTCGGCGGAACCCGAACCCCCCACAGCCGTGTCCAAGGGCCCTGAACATGTAAACTCACATGAGGTTCAATCCTATCCATCAGAACTCGGTAAGAGGATCGTACAGTATACCTTCCTTTTGGATCAAAGTGCCAAATTCGCTTATCCATTAAACTGCCAACGCCAAGAGGGATATTTATGATCTCATCGCAGTCCCTTTCTTCGAACAGACCCTGCAATAGTTGAATATCCCAGTCAAGCGTCCCGGGCTGAATTAAGTCACAAACCCGTAGCCTTTCAAGGCTGACATCCGGTGCTGTAACAACCCTCAGATTCTCATCATCCTGGAGCCATTGATCTCCCCACACCCGCACTTTCGTCCCATCACCCAACCTCCATCGAGAACCTCAACTTACCAATTCTTGAGATTTCTGAATACTTTGCCACACATAACTCGGGCCGTTGCCCAACGGTGCCGACAAAAAATCCCTTGTGGAAAGTATCTAGCTTTGAAAACTTTGGTAACCAGAGCATTCGGTTGGGATAAGAATTTCCATCCCTGCTTCCCAAGCATGGCAAGGTTGAAATTGCGAAGGTCTCGAAACCACAAACCCTCTCCCACCGCATCTAATTGATGCCTCCACCGCCCCCTCCCTTTGAGCCCCACCACAAATTCTCTCCAGCTCCTATGTTAGCAAAACCGGAATAAGATAGACACTCATACAATAAACTGAAATCACCTGAGCCACGACCTTAATCAAGACTTCACGGCCCCCATTCGACACTTTTTTCCCCCGCCAGGCTTGCAGCCTATCCCACACTCTTTCTTTTAGACACCTGAAACCCTGCTTACGATTACGCCCGATAAGGGACGGGAGCCCCAAGTAATGCTCGTCGTTCATAATTGCACCAATACCGAGAGTTGCAGAGATACCATCAGCAAGCATGCCATAGGTACTACGACTACAAATCACTCCAGATTTACCAAAGTTAATAAGCTGTCCGGAAGCAGCTGCATACTTCTCAAAAATTCGTTTGAGGCACCTGGCTTCCTCAATCTCAGCTCTGCAGGAAAAGAAGTTATCGTCAGCAAAAAAGAGATGTGAGATCTGTGGGGCTCTGTGACAGACCTTGACTCCATGCAGATTTCCACGCTCTACTTCTCTCCTGATTAAGTATGACAGACCCTCCGCGCAAAGTATAAACAAGAAAGGGGATAAAAGACACCCTTGCCGCAAGCCCCGCTCCAGAATGATAGTCTCTGTTTTTGCAGGATTCACAATAACAAGTACCTGATTGATTTTACACAAAGAATCATCCACTCAACCCATTGGTTCGTAAAACCCAGTCTCGTGAGCATCATTCGTAAATAACTCCACTCCACTCTATCATAAGCCTTTGAGATATCCACCTTAACCGCAACATCACCATGTTTACTGTACCTCCTTGTGTTCATAGTGTGCAGAGTTTCCGCAGCGATCAACACATTATCAACAATTGATCGGCCTTGGAAAAAAGTAGATTGCTCTACACCCACCAGTTTTGTCACAATTCGGCGCAGCGTATTTGCCAATACCTTGGCCACTAGTCGATACCGGACATCACATAACGAGATCGGCCACATATCCTTCATGCTTACAGGAATAGACTTCTTTG
>JAVBHU010000589.1:10000-18811 GCA_034768395.1 Linum lewisii | reverse complement strand
CAAGCACGGACCCGTCCTCCCAAACAACTCAAAAACCACTCATGTGCATCACGTACAACGTATGCCCAGCCAGCATCCGATGACCCGCCAATGAGCTTAGACGTTGCAAAGCCCACCAAACAAGTTCACCAAACGTGACCATCAACGCACCGCTTAACACGAAAGAGAAAACAGAAGAACCGGACAAAGATCGAACGGGACGTACACCCAGGCCACCCGAGATACTACCAACACGCCGCAACGGCAACCACCGGAGACCGACAATAACCATGGGGGAGCCAAACTGCAACGGTCTACCATGCGGAAGACCAGTGGAGGCCAGCGAAGGGCCGGAAACACCGATAAATTAGACCCACTAAACCTTGAAAAGGCCGACTGACCACCGAATGCCGACCGCGGCGACCAGCCGCCGCGACCGACGGCCGCCGGCCGACGGCCCACCCACCTTGCCCCAGGGGGTGCCCTGCGGATAACCAAGCACTGCTCAGGGACAGTGGCCAGGGTCAAGCGCACGGTCGGCCACCGAGGGGGTCAGCACCACCCCCCTATAGAGCAAATAGCAACTTTTCCTCTCTCCCACGGGTAGACATCAATATAGCCGAGGAGTCCACACCCCCCCCATAAAATCTTCATTTTAAGGAGTTTTGATCTGAAATTTTGCAGAGATGTTAAGCATACCATAACCATTCATGATACAAAGTTTCATAATTTTTGGATTAGTATTAAATATTTCTCGAATATTTTTCTTTTGCTGCTGCACACCCGGATGCAGGGCCGAGAGCAACCGGACACAGCCCCGGATGCAGGGCCGAGAGCACCGGACACAGCCCCGGATGCAGGGCCGAGATCCCCGGTCCAACCCCGGATGCAGGGCCGAGAGACCCGGGCCAGCCCCGGATGCACGGCCGAGAGCCCCGCCTGCCCCTGCAACTTATGCCGGGCCGAGTCACGAAGCCAAGGGCCCCGAACCAGCCCCGGATGCCAGGCCGAGCCACCAAGCCAAGGGCCCCGGACACAGCCCCGGATGCAGGGCCGAGATCCCCGGTCCAACCCCGGATGCAATGCCGAGGGCCCCGAGGCATCCCCCGATGCAGGGCCGAGAGACCCGGCCAGCCCCTGATGCCGGGCCGAGAGACCTGGGCCAGCCCCTGATGCCGGGCCAAGAGCCCCGGCCCTGCCCCTGATGCCGGCCGAGTCACGAAGCCAAGGGCTCCGGATCAGCACCGATGCCAGGCCGAGCCACCAAGCCAAGGGCCTCGGACACAGCCCCGGATGCAGGGCCGAGAGACCCGGCGCTGCCCCGGATGCCGGGCCGAGAGTCCCGGATGCCGAGCCGAGTCACGAAGCCAAGGGCCCCGGATGCCGGCCCAGCTACCGAGCCAAGGACCCGGATGTACGGCCAAGCCACAGAGCCGAGAGACCCGAAGAGCCCCGGATGCAGGGCCGAGTTACCGAGCAAAGGACCCCGGACACAGCCCCGGATGCCGGGCCGAGTCACAGAGCCGAGAGCAGGGTGCATGACACCCTTGTCAACACCTTGTCAAACCCACTTGTCTAACACACTGTCAAACACACTAGTCACACTGACACTCTGCTAACACACTGCTAACACACGCCTATCACACGCCCTATCACACGCCTATCACACGCCCACGCCGGCGCCCGCGCCCGCGCCCGCGCGCCGCCGCGCGCGCGTGTGTGTGTGTTTATTGAAGCAAGTGGCCACGGACGGTGAGCACGGTCACGGATATGGTCATGGTCGGCAACGGTCGAGACCTACTATCAGCTTCGGACACCCGCTATAATAGACCCACTGAACGCTGAAAAAAGCCGACCGATCACCGAATGCCGGCGGCGACCACCGCGACGGCCGGCGGTCCACCAACCTTGCCCCTGGTGTGCCTCACGGACGGTGGCCACGCTCACGTTCACGGTCGGCCACCGAGGGGGTCGGCACCACCCCCCTATAGAGCAAATAGACCCACTGAACCATGAAAAAAGCCGACTGACCACCGAATGCCGACCGCCGGCGATAGCCGGCGGCGACCGAGAGGCCGGCGGCCCACCCTCCTTGCCCCCTGGTGTGCCTCACGGACGGTGGCCACGCTCACGTTCACGGTCGGCCACCGAGGGGGGTCGGCACCACCCCCCTATAGAGCAAATAGCAACTTTTCCTCTCTCCCACGGGTAGACATCAATATAGCCGAGGAGTCACACCCCCCCATAAAATCTTCATTTTAAGGAGTTTTGATCTGAAATTTTGCAGAGATGTTAAGCATACCATAACCATTCATGGTACAAAGTTTCATAATTTTTGAAATTAGTATTAAATATTTCCCGAATATTTTTCTTTTGATGCTGGACACCCGGATGCAGGGCCGAGAGCCCAGTGCCAGACCCGGATGCAGGGCCGAGAGCCCCCGGGCCCAGCCCGGATGCAGGGCCGAGAGCCCCCGGGCCAGCCCGGATGCAGGGCCGAGAGCCCCCGGGCAGCTGATAACACGTGTTTACCAAGGTCGTATTCCTCGAGGTCCTCTCATAAGCTTTGTACTCACAAAGTTCATGAACGGTCTAAACAATTGAAATTAAGTTTTTGGTTTTGAAAAAGAACAAGTCAAAAGCATAAACAATGAAAAACTAACAAGGTTTAAGCAAGAAAAGAAGTGGAACAAATCAAAGATAAAGGGGTTCTCTTGGTGGGTAGTTTCATCATGCTCAAGATGAATAATTGAACGAATAAGCTAATCAAGATCAAGTTTGCACTCGGATGACCATGCATTTCACTTATTTGGACTCGATGCACTCTCGTAGCACCTAATCCCTATCCCAATACCACTCAATTTAGGCTCTCGCTCTAAAACTAAGTGAAAATAGGATGCATTAAAGGTGTTTGATGAAATGCCAAGCTAAAAAACCCTCTCCTATGACTCTATGACCACTAGGCTAGACACCACACTCTCATGTCAATGTTCTAACACTAAGAGAATCATCCAAAGACTAATCAAAGTTCAATTGAGTGAAAATCCTAATGCACACCAAGTGTTCGATAAAATGCACAAGTGAGAAAACATGCAACTATGGTTGAATTGAGATGATCTAATCTCTAAGAACACACTCTCTTCAATCCCTAGACCTACAATCTATGCAATCCAAGCACTCTCATGCATCAAATTACAATGAATGGACCAAATTAAGCAAACATGGCATAAAATGGCATTAAGAACAAGTCTAGGAATCATCCTCATACAACCAAGATCAATCATGGCAAGTTCTATACAATCATCCCTCTATCATAGCACAACTATCCTACCCATCCAAGAGGAACCCTAGAAAATCAGCCACACATGGCCAAGGGAGTAAAGAAAGAAGAAGGAAGAATGGTCACCAAGAACACCATGGATGATTCCTTGAGATGATCTTCACTTCTCCACTTGTAGGCACTTCTCCCAAGGTTTGTTGGCTTCAATCCTAGCTCCAATGGCTTCAAATTGCTCCAAAAACGTGCTCTAGGGTTTGAGGGTTCGTGAAATGTGTTTGGGGTTCAAGAGGTATGATCTCATTTCTCAAAAGAGTGAAAAACGTGGGTATAAATAGTGCAGGGGAAGTGCACGGCGTGCACCCCTGCACGGCGTGCATAGTCACGGCGTGCAAGGCTGCACGGCGTGCACCTTGGAGCTGAATCAAATTTGGCAGCCTCCTGGACAGCCCGTGCACCAACCGTGCACGGTGCACGGCGTGCATCATGCACGGCGTGCAATGGTGCACGGCGTGCACCCTTGAACTCTGCAGAAGGCTCGATTTTGCAACGCTCATATCTCCTCCGTCCTAGCTCTGATTGACCTCCCGTTTGATCCTACGTGCTCCTTGTCACCAGTACTACAATGCCAAGACCTGAAAATACAAAGAAAACACCTCCAATAGGCATGGAATTGGCCTCAAAGTGGCAACCGGGCAACAGAATAGCACTTAGCACAAAACTCCGATAAAACACATTAAGCACGGCATTTAAGAATCAAAACACGAGCATTTCAAAGGTCATTCATAAGCTTAAAGTGCACTAATTAAAGTCACATCAAATTCCCCTACGACTAAGCTTTGCTTGTCCTCAAGCAAATGAATTAGAAAACATCCAAGTTCACAAATGACAAGTTCGGTCCATTGAGATTCAAGCAATCACAATTTAGCTTAAACTGTTCCACGAACAAACTAAACCCACACATGCAAGAACATCAACCAAACAAGCCTAAACCTCACCAATTTCTGCACACTTCAAGTAGTGGTTGATTGGGACACAGCAAAACCGACCACGACAACCCCGACTCTAATCAAAAGGACTTAAAATCGGAACATGGATCGTGAGTCGTGAATGTGGCTATCGACTCGATTTCATCCGCTTCTAGATCCGCCCTTTACAGCTCTGGCTAGGATCAAGGGCTGCAATTGAGAACTTTTTTTTTTTCTTTCTTTTCTTTCCATTTTCATTTTTTTCTTACTGCATACTAGTGCTCGATTCAACACTTCACTTAGGTGTTGAACCTGCCTAGCTCACAGCCTTTGCCCTTTTGCTTAGTGCTCAACTCGACACTTCACTTAGGTGCCGAGCTTGCCTAGCTTTTCTTTTCTTTTGAGCATTTTCTCTTTTTTTTTTTCTTAATCTTCACAAAATAGCCACTTGATCCCTAGCTCTTTACAACTTCCGTACAAGATTTCGAATTGGATTCCGACTAGTCTCAAGCCACAATCACGAAAGATCAAAAAGAGAATGAAAAACATGGAAGAAGGGAAGAAATTCTGGTTGCCTTCATCATCCTAGACCGGTGTTATCGAGTGGTATAAAAACGCGTATCCAACCAATCAACCAACATACAAGAGTGATAAGATCTCAGTTCTGGCCCAGACTCATTTGATATTAGTGCTAACATGCTGGTTATAGGTTCTAGGTGGAACAATCTAAACATCATTGCGAAAGCTAGAAGCCAATCAAACACCACAAGTCAAGAACCGAATGATTCTACAGTAGAAGAATTTGGAAACAATTAAGATCATGCAAATCAAGCAAAGCAAATGATTATATTTCTACCACAAATAATCACACCAAACCTCAAGCTCCCCTACGACTAACATGAGCATTGTCCTCAATGATCAAGAGAGAGAGGGTAAGGTGGAACGAAGTTACCGCCTTGGTAGAGAGGAGCAAAGGACGTGATAGAGGTGAAAAAGTTCCATGATGATCCTTGGTGAAGGGTGATCCGCCTCATTGCTTGCCAAAATCCAATTCAAAGAACTGAAACAACACAAAAACAAGAAAACGAAACAGTGAAGATAACATGGGTTGCCTCCCAAGAAGCGCTTCTTTAACGTCTCTAGCTAGACGAAAACACAAGGAATAAGCTAAGTAAAACCATCCCAACTCATTACCTCCTTGAAGTCAATATCATTACCTTCGCATGGCACACGGAACTTAAATTGAACCTTACCAACTTCGGGAGGAATGAGCATGGGTTTCCCGGATGGTGAAGTGGAAGCAATGGAGAAGGGGCCAAACCACTTGGAGTTGAGCCTTTCATCGGGTGGCTTCTTAGACTTGTTTGTCTCACCCATTGGTGCAGCTTCCTTGCCCTTCTCGGGTGACTTCATTACACCTTTCTTCTTAGCCTTAGGTGGTGTCTTCGGAGCACGGACGGTGGAGACTCCTTCACTTCATCCGTCTTATCCTGCACATCACTAATAGCAAACAACTCCGCAAGACTATGTCGGACAAGGTTAGTGCTATTAGTAGCCGAAGTAAGCTCATGCGGATTCTTAGGGTCATGGTGACTAGCATAGGACAAGGTAAACTCCATACCATTTGAGCGGTCAAAGATCATGCATTCATTATCGACCCTAAGTGTAAGTTTACCACCGTAGACATCAATCAAAGCACGAGAGGTTGCTAAGAAAGGTCGTCCTAGAATCAAAGGCACATCGGCACCACCCATAGCATCTAAAATAACAAAATCCACAAGGAATTCGAAAGCACCAACCTTAACCAACACATCCTCAACAATACCACGAGGGGATTTCATGGACTTATCCGCTAATTGAACATTCATGAGGGTTGGTTTTAGAGTCCCTAGGCCTAGCTTCTTGAACATGTAATACGGCATAACATTGATACTAGCACCCAAGTCGGCTAAGCCTCTACTTATAGCATGTTCACCAATAGTGCAAGGAATAGTAAAGCTACCTGGATCCTTGAGCTTCTCCGGTGGTTGCTTAGAGAGAATGGCGGAGCATTGTTCGTTAAGCTTTGCCGAGGTGACATCCGTTAGCTTGCGTTTGTTGGTGAAGATCTCTTTCATGAACTTCGCATATTGAGGCATCTTTGTAATTGCTTCTCCAAAAGGCATTGTGAATTGCACCTTGTCAAGAATCTCAACAAACCTCTTGAAATCTTTTTCCATGGAATCCGCCTTCAAGCGAGAAGGATAAGGTGGTTTAGGCTTGTACGGAGGCACAACCGGTGCGGGAGGAGAGACCGGAGTGGCACTCGTCGTAGCCTCTTGAGAACCAACCGTATTGGTCATCTTAGAAGCTTCTTTAGCCTTGGCTCTTCTATCTTTAACCTCAATCTTATCCGTGTCATCATCGGAAACAACGTCTTCAACCAAAACATAGTCATCATCTTGAGTTCTTACCGCTTTAGGCGTTGGGTCTTGGGCTTGCTTACCACTCCTCAAAGTTACCATCATAAGCTCCTCGGGGGCCTTGGGGTTGACCTCGGTGTTGGAGGGTAGGCTACCCATTGGTCTCTCCGAGAGTGCCTTAGAAATATGTCCTAATTGGTTCTCCAAATTGGCAATTGAAGCTTGTTGATTCTTGATGAGTTGGATCATTGCCGCATTGGTGTCTTCTTGGAGATTGAAGATCCACCTCCTTTGTTTGGAGGGGGTTTGTTGAAACCGGGTGGTCCACTACCCTTATGGTTATACATCCCCGGTGGATTAGAACCTTGCTCACCACCTTGGTTACCTTGATTTTGGTTAGCACCTTGGTTCCATTGGTTTCCTCCTTGGTGGCCTTGACTTTGATTTCCACCTTGATTCCATGTGGAGCCTTGATTGTACCCCTTGTATCCTTGGAATCCACCTTGATTAGGCTTGTTGTAATTACCACCTTGGTTCCAAGGACGGTTGTAGTTACCACCTTGATAGCTCCCTTGAGGACTGAAATTTCCATGGAACCCTTGACCTTGTGCGAAACTCACCTCTTCATGGTCGCCTTGGCCAAACTCAGGAGTGGCGGAAGGACAAGCACTAACATCGTGACCTTGACCCCCACAACATTCACAACAATATATAGAAGCCACTTGAGGGTTACCCATATGAGATGATTGAACCTTGGAGGGATGCTTAGGCATGCTTAGGTTACTTACTTGTGAAGCCATAGCGTCGATCTTAGACATAAGGAGAGCGATCATTGGATCATCTTCATCTCGTGCCCCGGTAACTTAGGCTTCTTCCCATAGCTAGACGACTCCTTTGGTGCATCAACACTTATAGCTCTAGAGTCATAGTGTGTGTCGCTTCCATACTTAGACTTAGGAGGTTGTTGTCGAGACCAACTCCTTGTCTTGTTGGCCATCTCCGCGAAGAGTTCTAGAGCATCTTCGGGAGTGAGCAACCTTAAGTCACCACCGGCGGCTTGGTTGATCATCCTTGTATTCTCAAAATCAAGGGACCTAGCAAAGATGTCCGCCAAGCTCCATTCGGCGAAGTTGTGATGAGGACAAGACCGAAGAAGGGCTTGGAACCTATTCCAAGTCTCATGGAAGAGCTCTCCCTTGTGTTGTGTGAAGTGGTTGATTCGATCCCGGATTGCATCCGTCATATAGGGAGGAAAGAATTCTTCAAGGAAAGCTTCGGCTAGGCCCTCCCATGTAGTGAATGTTCTACTAGGTTGGTTCTCCAACCAAGACTTGGCTCTACCTTTGAGTGAGAAGGGGAAGAGTCGGAGTCGTATGCAATCCGGGTGAACTTGGTCATTCTTAACCGTGTCGCATATCTCCAAGAAGTCCTTGAGATGCCTAGATGGACATTCACCATCAATGCCATTGAACACCACTCCATTTTGAACCATTTGGATCATATTAGGCTTGAGCTCAAAGTTCCTAGCATTGACGGGTCTTCGAACAATACTAGAGGCTGCCCCTTCAAGAGTAGGACGAGCATAATCCGCCAAGGTACGTCTTGCACCCCTTTGTGAGCGATCATCATCATTAGTGTGGTGTGAATGAACCGATTGGTCATCGTCATCCCCATGTTGAGACATAGTGTGGTGTGAGATGTGATCAACTTCTTCTTCTTCAACTATAGGAGGTGGGAAGTGGTAGGTGACTTGAGCACTTGTTCTAGTCCTTGGATTCGTGCTTGAAGACGAGCTGAACGCCTCATGCACTAACCCAAAATCTCCTACAAACAAGCACAACAAACACACCCGAGTAATACGACAATGTGGAATAACAAAACCAAACAACAAGTAAAAGGAAGCAAAAACTAAATTGGAAGGAAGTGAATAGATCGGTTCACTACTAAGTGCTTTCAAAGGAATGAGAGAGTCCCCGGCAACGGCGCCAAAAACTTGATAACACGTGTTTACCAAGGTCGTATTCCTCGAGGTCCTCTCATAAGCTTGTACTCACAAAGTTCATGAACGGTCTAAACAATTGAAATTAAGTTTTGGTTTTGAAAAAGAACAAGTCAAAAGCATAAACAATGAAAAACTAACAAGGTTTAAGCAAGAAAAGAAGTGGAACAAATCAAAGATAAAGGG